>JAGDQP010045022.1:0-15713 GCA_022664845.1 Lepisma saccharinum
GGATGGATTCAAAATCACGTGCTCTGAACCAAAACCCATTAGTTTTAGCGCAGCCAGAAATGGGGAAGCGTGCTAAGTCTATCTATTATGAGGTCTATGATTACATTTGTTAACGCAGGCACGTATGAAGAATTTGATTTTGAAAGGGCTCCATGGGCTTCTGGAGGAAGGGGGGCAACCTGTATATGGGCATGAAATGTATATTAAATACAGCTAATTGCACCTAAAGTTATACTATTTAGGCCTGCAACTCCGAATTTTGTGCCTGCAACTCCCTAAATACGTCCTTGCTAAAATGGTTGTTCAATTCCTGTAATGTACCTTGCAATCCGTGCGATTTATCGTCAACATAATCAACGTACTTCAGTTGTTGATCAACACAGTCCAGCACGTCAACGTCGCGCAAGAAATGAAGGGAATATTGCTGCTGTAAGGAAAGTGTTGATACGAATCCGAATTTGCCAATTTCCTGTCGTTCTTAGGAATTAGGAATTTCGCAGACGTTAGTATGGTAGTTATTTAAATGATGACATCAAATACATCTCAAAATACAATAATGAGAACTACCTTAGCGATTGTCTCTTTTATTTTAACCTGAAGTCAGTTTATCTCTATATCTGTTATTGTTTAGGTACTAGCAAAAAATTTCATTTTTGCTTGTAATTTGTCCAGTATCTTTAAAAATATGAAAACTCTCTCTCTCTCTCTCTCCCTGCCCCTCTCTCTCTCTTTCACACACACACACAGCGAAGGTACTGAGGTCTCTTAACACCATAAAGATGAACAGTCACTACCTATTACCATAATTCCATAAATAAATTTGAAACTATACTTACGAAACAGAACTCTAGTAAGAACACGTAATATTTGTTTTCTTGAACTTCGTTCTGTCCTTTACAAACTGTAATGTTTATCTGATGACATGGACAAAACATTTAAGTATATGAAATGACAATGAGGATAATAGTCTCCGAACTGTACTCGTGGCAATGATAACATGTAATTGGTGCTTTTATAACTTTCCTACCTTAATAGAATAGAATAGTTTATTGTCTTTGTATGGAAAATTTAAATTCAAGGTAATCAGCGATCACAAAAGGAAAACTACTTTTCATATCAACTGCTATGATTCATTGTGAAGCAGTATTATATGAAAGTAATAACTCTTTGATTTTATGAGACGATCTCGTAAAATTTCTATCTTTCTTTGTTTTCTTTTTTATACCTAAGTCTCCGCATAGTTCACGTTCTGTCTTATAAAAATCAAATTAGAAATACGTTTCTCTGAGGAACTGCTACACTAACGAAAGATAGTCACTAGAAGTCGATTTTATTTATTTATTTGCTTAGCAAAATTTTACTGTATATATCGCTAGAATCAATGAAATATGCACATACAATAGCTCCATACTAGAACACCATCCAATTTGAATTTGAATTTTAAATGGCCTTTACGCATCTATGGTTCAGACCAGGATAGGGTATGGGGAAATGATGTGCGAAGGAGTCGACTAAAGTCTAAATTGAAGATACAATCCCGGCATTTACCTGGTGTAACTAAAGAAAACTCCTGGAAAAATCTCAGTCAGAATGGCCGGTCGCTTGTATCAAACCCAGAGCCTCCCGAATCCACAGTCAACGCTCTACCAACTGAACTACGGGTGCTTGCTATCTTTAACCGATTGAAAGCAATGGCAAATCTCTATTGATTCACTTTGCCAAGAATCATTAATCTACTTGCAAGCGGAACACCAGACGTCAACATCAGAGTTTAAATGCAGTTCAAAAATGGCAAAATATGCTAAATAGAAGTTTAAAACATGCAAGAACATGCAAATACGAACAAATGGGCCCAAATTGCCAAATTTAGAAGAAATTGCAACAGACGGGTCTATTGTTCTTGATATTACCAGAAGTATTTGAAGTATTGTACCTCTGGTAATAAATGATCGCATGCCATAAGTATTTACGTAGCTTTAAAAATCCGTTCAGTTAAAACAACGTGAAAAAAATAAGTGAAAGATCTATATGCTTCACAGAGTAATGAGAGCATGTTTAAATGTATAGATTTCTTTCACAATTAATACAACATTTCTCAATGAGCACATAAGTAATGTATTTAATTTGTTTCAGCATTTGAAGACTTTTATTTCCATTTTACTTGTTGTAGCTTGTAGTTAAACTTGTTCTACCTTCTCCTTTAAGACATCGGCCAGTGGTCTAGGTTTTTATCGTATTTCCATAATCTTCGTTGAGAAATTCGAAGGACTCTTCCAGTGACTGCTACCATGCAAGAGCTGTTAAACTTACTATTTGTGGAACTTATCCATTCCTGCTTGCTTTTTTAAAGTTCTTTTAAGGGTTGGAATACTTGAGCATCACGTCTGAGATATGACGTCTTTCCACGACCACTCTTCAGGGGCCAATGATGATGAACGTGTACGATTCCGACATTCACCTGGTGAAATTGAGGTAAATCTTAGAAAATAACTTTTCCTCAATGTTACTCCTGCTGAAGACTGCTCTTCGAAATTCTAGAAAAATGCGTGAGATTTTTTTCCAAAGTAGGCTACTGCTTACATGAAATAAATATGTACAAAACACAGTACGTGAATCTGCAAAACATATGTGGAAGACACAGCGATGATTGTTGAAATATGAACATTAATTTAAAAAATTGTTTAAATTTTACAAAACCATCCGTATTATGCAACTATGGAATAGTTTTGCATGAATGTGTAAAAATTGTTTGTGTATGAATTTCAAATGCCCATTCTAAATATGCATTTGCACATAAATCTTGCCCCACTGTTCGATTTGCAGCCGGTGATGGTTAGGATTTTCCTCTCTCTAAGTTTTTCCTGACTGATTTTCGAAATATACCCCAACCTGGGATATGAAGACGTAAAATACGGCATTCTACGTATCTGATAAAGTCTCCTGCCCCACTGTAAAATATACAAGTCGAACGTTGCCCCTGACTTATAAATTTCCCTAACGCCTTAGTTATCCAGAAGTAAAACAACAATTAAGGTGAAAATTATTTGAAGGCCTTCAACCTCGGACAAATTATATTCTTTCTACAAATAACTACATACTTCTCAGTCACCGCCTTAATTCTTTCCCGAAACCGCCTATCATTGCAATGTTAAATAATAGGATTAGCTGAGGTGTGTGTGTGTGTGGGGGGGGGGGGGGGGGAAGGAAAATTCAACATCTTGACAGTATTAAGAAAGATAGATTGTATACGAAGACAAAATTAAAAGCATAATATTGGGATGAATTAACGTATCTTGAAGAATCTGCCCCTTTCGTCACAATGATAACAGAAAAAGTTACTAAGCAAGTTGAAAGTACCTGCTGAGGTCACCCAGAGTTTGATAGACGCTTTTTTTCATAGTTAGCTCCATTAGGAATTTCCAGAAGGATTGATACCCACTATAGAATTAGTAACTGTTGCCTTTCCCATCCTCTTTCAACAAAGTAGTGCTCACTCAAAGGCTGCATCCATCAGCG
This sequence comes from Lepisma saccharinum, assembly GCA_022664845.1. Classification (NCBI taxonomy): domain Eukaryota; kingdom Metazoa; phylum Arthropoda; class Insecta; order Zygentoma; family Lepismatidae; genus Lepisma; species Lepisma saccharinum. The sequence goes on from JAGDQP010045022.1 coordinate 3,517, forward strand.
CAAGTTGGTCGTAATTGATTATTGATGAAATGCTGAAACCGAGCGGACGTAGCGCGTTAGCTTCGCATTTGGGAGGTCCTGCGTTCGATACCAGCGATCAACTATCCTGGCAGGTTTTTCCTCAGTTACACCAGCTAAACACCGAGATGATACCTTAAAGTACCCCATGAGCGATTTGCCGCCTCTGTCGTCGATTCACCGGCTGACATTACCGGACAGTCGCCGTGTCGGATATTCGTAGTCGGTCTACCGGAGAACAATGGTGGACAGCCGCCATGTTGGATCTCCGTCGTTATGCCATCATCGGGAGATGATCCGATATTGGCGGATATCCCCCGTCAGTTAACCTGCGGATATTGACAGACAGCCAACTTTGTTACAGCAGCCGATATTGGCGGATATCCGCCGCCGGTCCACTGGCGATATATGGCGGCTATACGACTGTTGACACCACAATACCGCCTTGGCGGCAGAGCGGCGGCCAAACTTTCTGCGTTCGTGACTTGCCAACATTTTACTCATGAGGTAAGGCCCTGGACAATTCCTTACCGAATTCTTGTCCGTACCATCTTCCTGTCTGACCCTAAAGACAATAAATCATTTCAAATTCAATGGAATGCTGAATAAACAATAAATAAATGGTAACTGAGTAAATACTCAATTAACAATATATAAATATCAATTGAGAGAATACTCAATAAATATTTAATAAATACATATTGTGAAAACGATTAAAGAATACATAAATACTAATTCTGGAAATGATCAACTAACTACAAATAAATGCCAAGTGAAGAAATATTTATAGTAGCTTCGGGCTCGGGGTTGTAAGCTTGTAGCCAAAGAAAAAATACGAATACAAGTTTTCATTGAATTAAACTGAATTGAATTATATTAATAGCCTTTATCATCTTTGGTTCAGGTTGAGATAAGGGAGGCGAGAGGATGTAAGAACGAAATCATTCAGCAGGACCTAGTTTGAAAGAACCATCCTGCGTTATTCTGGTATGACTGAGGATATATAACAGTCAGAAAAGTTGGCCACTGGGATCGATCTCCCGAATCTTACAAATGCGAAGAGTTAACATGCTTCGCTTTACGGACATTGGATGATACAATTTTTAAATTACGTTCACAGCTGATATTTCAAGAATGGTACCTTTTAACGAGGTACCAAAGAGACCAGCATAAAACAGCATGTATTTGAAGGACCAGCATAAAACAAAATAAGTTACAAAAAAAAAAAACAGTAGTAATGCACCTTTTAACATAACAAGCAATGCAGCAAGAATCGTGCAGTCTACTATAAACTACAATGCTGACATTCAACTTCCAGATGCACTATTTCAGTACAAGAACGCAGGATGATGGGTTTCGTGCAGGCGTTACCGTATGTCTTCTTCGTCCTTTAAACTTCAACTTGATTGCAATCCTAAAGCACTTGCTTTAAGACAAATTATACTTGTACCGATTCATTGCCAGGAAAGAAAATAGGTTAGACTACTTAAAAATTCATAACTTTTATTCTTCTGATTCATTGTCCTTGCTATTAAAAAAAGTAAACCGCGACAGCTACTTAACTTTTCAACAGAATACAAGCACGGAAACATATCTTCAATCCAATGGCATCTCTTTGAACAGAAACACTGCACGATAACGAAACAAATAGCAAGGAAATGTTTTTGACAAACTTACACGAAATACAGGCCATCTGGCATACGTACGATATAGTAAATGACCATTTGTGCCACACTATGAAAGAAGCGTGATAACAATATAACATACAATGAACTTATTGCAAGCATGGTGTCCTAGATTTGTTAGCCGCTGCAAGTCACAACTTTGGTTTACCTTCGAATCAGAAAAGTCCAATGCCCGTTCATCTTATTGAACGTTTTTGTAGTAGATTTTGTGCGACCTATCACTCAAATATTAGCTAAAATCTTCAACAGAGGTTCCAAGAGAATCCAGTTATACTAATTTGTCTGGTAATGAATGAGCCATTTTAATTAGCAATTTTCCCAGAAAAAAAAATCATTTCATGTAACAAAGGTTTAGAAATTAAAAACGTTACATTTTATTTGCAGTTGGGAAAAAATTGTGAGGAACCATCCCCCCCCCCCTCGCTACACACACACAATAACATTTCTCATGTACGTATATTACTATAGCTGTAGATCAGCCACTAGCTGAAACACCCTCCAATTACATGTGTTACGTAAGTATCGATGTATAAACGAATGTTGTAATTGGCCAGATACAGCATTTGGATCAAATAGGAATAGAATATACTGTTTCTACGTGCTGCTAAAAGAATGCCCAATGAAAGCATATTAAACCTTCGGACTATAAATCTAAAAGCTCTGTGATAAGCACTAAAAATAGAACTAAACATTCAACAAACACGACACAGACACACACACAAATATTGAACTAGTACATTGAAGAAAGAAGATTCTGCGATTTGATGAAAATTATTTCGTTGATAATATTTTTATTTTCCTTACAATTTAAAGATTCTATCTTTTAGCAAATCTGCTACTCTGCATTATACGGAAGTTGGATCAGAAAAAAAAAACAACACAAAAGTACTTTTATCAAAGTAGTTTACAAACTTTCTTCATAAGTAGTACAATACAACGTAATGAAATAAACCTAATCTACTAGAACAAACCCATTAGTGACAAAAAGACAATTACAGGCTAATTTCGTTATTATCTTCCCCATCTTCCTATCTCCGAAAATTCAAAATGTCTAAAATATTCTTGATAGCAGAAACATATATTAATATTTTTAGACCTCTCAAGAGCCTGATTCAGTTCTTCCCGAAGATCGTCTTAAAGAATTACAAGACCACGGAATCAGAGGCAACGTAAATGAATGATTGAAAATCCACTGTAAATCATATTTACGAAGTAATAATCATGTAGTAATACTATAAAATTTTGATAACAGAGCTTTATCCCTTTCCCTATGAGGTTAATCAAATGCTGAATGCCTCAAGGATCTATTCTTACACCAAATCTATTCGTACATAACATGAATTATCTCCCTTGCAGTTAGCCAAACCTATCATGATACATGTCTAGCACTAACAGAAGACAATGAAAAGTGTTTAGATCTATCAAAGTTTTTCGTTTAATGGAATAATATGGAATCAATCCTATATACAGTTTCAGGTGCATTAGTCACTACTTTTTTGGGGGGTAGATAGGAAACATGTTTCTGAAACTATGCAATATACCACCCAAGACATGTTTTGGGAGAGGTCCAGAGGTTCGAAATTTTCCGGTTTCCATGCAAACCTCCCATTATTTTAGGGATATATTTCATTTTATGTAGATCCCATACCGACTCCTCGAAAAAATATCTAGCTACAAGCCTGAACACAAGAGATTGAATTTGAATGTATTTATGGCCGTTAGGCATTCCAAGCTCAGTCCACCGATTGGATAAAATTTTGTGAATACGAAGCAAGTAGCTACCGTACCTTAAACGTGGCTATTACTGGGACGTGCCGGTATTTAGAATTAGTTTGAGATGGTATCCAGGTTTCTGGGAGAATCCATGGTTTGTCTGAGTGTGAAACTAACGGCTAAAATTATTATTAGTTTTACATATAAGTTGGAATATCGTGGGACCACCCACGCTGTAAATGCATAACTGGCCTACTACAAAATAGATCGAATGAATTGAATAATATTTTACCGTTTTACTTTAGAAAAGCTAGACTAGAAGTGGCAATTTACTTGAACATGCTTGCACACCTGGTATTTCAAATTTTTTTGTTGTCTATCTGCGTGTTTTTGCCGACTACGATCTCGACGGCGGAGGCTTTCTCCGCACCCTTGGGCATCGTCTCTTACGATGAATCAAAAGCGACGTAACCCAGATGCTGACTAGCACGCCACGATGCTATGCCGGCTGGGTAGATTGGGGACGAAAAGAAAATGGTGAATGAAAATGTGTGTGACCTTGTTGAAACAGCCTCTTTGCCTACTTGCTGCACTGGCCATAGGTGGCGCCTCAGGCGCTCACATCACACGAGTTTCTCTTCCTACTTACTTTTTGTTTTCTGTCTTTGAAAATAAAAAAAAAAATGAAGTCTCTTCCCTTTCTCATATTTTATTTGATGAAACAAGTAGGTGCGCCCCAGCCAACAAAACCTTGGAATTCCTGATTGAGAGAATTAGCAAAACAATGAAGGAGAAATAGTACTCAAGTACACCCAACAGATGGTAGTCATCTTAGGATGTCAACGAGTCAAGGATATGAATATATGAAAGTGTATGTTTGGGTAGGTCAATACGACACGCCAACATTTATATTGAGGACCACCCATGGTTGTACACACCGTTATTTTTTTTTTTTAATGAAAGTGAGAAATTCAATTACACATTTCGAGACACAACATATCTCATTCACAGAGAACAATAATTCCTTTCGCCTATGCAAATCGTCTAGTCAATCGAAAGTACGCTCATTCCTTTAACTGGCATATCGCCTTTCGCCTAGATCATGTGAATGTGAAAAGGAGATAAAGGTGAGGATAACAATGGTGAAAAAAGACACTGACTAACAATATCTTCTGTAGATTGATGAACAAAGGGTTAAGGAAAACATTGATTAAATATTTCATATGAAATATTGTGTTATATGAAGCCGAAACGTGGATTCTATGAAAGAGTGAAGAAAATTGGAAGCTTTTGAATGTGGACATGGAAAAGAATGCAAAAAATCTAAACACAGAAGTTACGTAATGAAGAAGTACTGAAAATACTAGGCGAGAGACGAACAACGGTGGAGACAATAAAGAGAAAACTGGTTAGGACATTTCCTGCGGTGGTTGTAAACTGAGGGATCTAACTGAAGGTATGGTTGAGGGGTAAAAGAGGACAAGGAAGAAGAATACTCCGTCTCCTTGACAGAATTAAGGAAGGTTAATTGTATGCAGAGACAAAAAAAAAAAGGCGCATTAAACGACCAGCCGCTTCCGAAAGAGCACTAATGATGTTGATACTTTCACCTAATTGTTTATTTCGACAGGTTAGGTTATGTAAAAACACATTCTGTGTCATCTCATAAGAACCTTATACATTTCCGGGAACACAGTGTGTTTTATATTATTTAACTATTAATTATACAGGTCTTCACTTAACTACACTTCAACACACCAAAATAACCGTACCTCCTGGTGGCCGAAAGGTTACAGCACTCGCTTTCTGAGCGCGTGATCATGGGTTCAAATCCCTCTCAATTGAACGGAGTGGTTCGGAGCCAACTTTACCACAAACTGTAAGTCCCGTTTTTAGAAGCTCACCAGCTCGTTTAGGACATTAATAAACAATTCACTCACTCACTCAACCAAAATAACCACCAAAATAATTTTACTTCGAAAATATATAAGACTAGTAAAACCGTAAAATAGATCAAAGGAAACAACATACCAACCAACACGGCAGCCGTCCTCTACAGCCTTATGGTTTTATCATTCGATGAATGTTAGTGCGCTCAGAGTAGTAAACATTTAATAATAAAGTCAAAATAATAAAATGATTACAACAGCCTAATCTACTGGTAAAATTTTAACAGGTAGTTAAAGTGAGCTAAGGAGCAGCTAACGTCTTACAGACAACGTTGGCTGCATGTGAAAAAAAAAAACAACATACGACTTGCGATACATTAAAGCTTTGATACATTCAAAATACTTGTATTAAGGTAAACATATTATGCATATTTACATCAATAATAATAATAATAATCAGTGCTCGAAGAGGGGAAGCACGAGGGGATACGCTGTACCGGTCTTACCTTTTTTATTTTAGATTTGCCGTGCCCCTACCTTTTTATTAATGGGACCTCATTGCCTTTACTTTCAATAGGCAATCGGCACCGTTAGGTGCAAGCGTATCCTTACTTTTCTAGCCCATTTCTCCAAGCGTTCCCTTACCTTTTCTAACAAAGTTCGAGCACTAATAATATTAATAATAACAATAATAATAATAAATATATCATTATTGACCTTAGGGACATTCAATTAACTTAGATAGGAAGTTTTATCCGTCTTCATGTATTCAAACCCAAAAGAGTGCCTGCTTAGAATATTTTAAGTAAATAGGAATTGAAAACTTGGTAAAGTTTGCTCCGAAGCCCTCCGCTCAAGTCCCCTCTCCCCTGCAAAGTGATTTGGATAATCTGGGGCCTTATCAGTACCTTTATTTAGTCCTAAATGTTCTGAGATATTCTACGCATAGTTAGGATCAAAAATAGGATATTCCAGGAATATTCTGTGCTAAGTGGAATAGTACATATGGTGTAGACCTTCCCAACCTCTTTCCAGGAATGATGTATTTACCTAAGAACACCTTTCAGACTTACGCCGCCGAGCTTTGGCCAAAGAACCTGCAGAGTCCATTAAAAGTAAATCAAATTGATACTTACAGTTAACCATTATAATCAGCTGCTACATTACATTACATTAAAGTAGCTAATTAACCAACTCTATGGGTTATGAAACCTGCAAGTTCACATCAATAAACATTTACCGTTGGATTCTATCCTGGGAGAGATGAAGCCAGGTTTCATCACGAACACCTACCTCTTGAAGATACCCTCTAATGTTGCCCTAACAACAGGGATGTAATGGGAGGGTATACGGCGTATACCCACCTCAAATTTCAAGACGTCAGCGTATACCCACCTCAAATTCCAAGACGTCACCGTATACCCACCTAAATTTTATTAAATACACAGGTATATGGGATAGTAAATGAAAGGTTTCGTTACGAAGAGAAAAGCGTATATCCACCTAAAAATTTAGCATTACATTCCTGCAACAATGAATTATCGGTCTTCCCAACCGCCACTTTCTCTCCGGTTTCCAACCACCATGGAACATAACCTCCTTCTTCGTCAATCTGAGCAACATGACTTGTCCATCTTAGCAGTCGTGATTACAATATTCTAATTATATCAGATCTGTGGAATTATTCATTATGCAGTCTCCTGCATTCTCTAGTCATCTCCTTCCATTTTGGCCCGTATATTTTTCTCGCAATCTTAGTTTCAAATACCTGCAATTTTGGTTCATCTGCCAGGGTTGTACTCCCAAGTTTCGCAACCATAACATATTACGGACATAATAATCGTTCTGTATGTTTTCAGTTTCAACTTTGTTGTGTTGATATTAATAGCGAGGCTAAGAGCTTCTGGAATGAGTAGAAGCATGCATTGCATGATACTAAGCGACTTCACATTTTTCCGCGAACTTATTTCTTCTTGTTACATAGTTTCTCAAGAACTTCTCATTCTTAATTGCTACATTTGTATTTCCTTCGTTCTCTACTTTTCGGCTCATTGTCATATATTTTGTTTTCTCTACGTTCACGTAGACCCATCTCCTCGCAAGTTTCTACTAGAGCATCGGTGTTACTTTGTAGTGCATCTATATCGTCTCAGCACTGAGTTTTCATCATCCGCGTACACGAAGAGCTGCAACTGGAGACGTTGAAATATTAGAAGCAATTGGCTAAACGTAAGGCTGAGTTATATCGTTCATATACCTAAATACTTTTAAAAATCGAATACTGCTCGTACTGAAAGATCGTAGAAATTGTATTTTCTTCAGATCGAAAAATCGCCTGAAATAAAAAAATCCTTAATCGAAAAATCTTAGAAAATCAAAATTCGTTCACAATGAGATATGGTTGAAAACCGAAAATAATTTAAAAAACTAGATCGTTAAAAAATTAAAATCGGAAACCCGCAAACGGAATCTTTCATTAATCTCTAGCACACTTCTTCCTAAATGCTTTCCACACGTAACCTTTTTTCTCATGCTGACACCAACGGCTGGAGCAAATCTAGAGTAATGATACGATGAAGTAAAATACCAAATAAAAATAGAAGTACGATAGAAGAAAATGCACGTACGAATAACCTTCGCACAAGTATCAATATTCAACAATGGGTGTGTAGAACTTTTATGTCATCGTTCACTCGGCCTTCTGTGGCAAAAAAAATTCCTGTTCACGCCCTAAGTCAAGTATATAAGTTTACTATCTGAAAAAGAAAAGTGTAACTTTAACTGGCTACTAGTTGGATCCGTGTGTTTGGCCTGTCATCGACGTCATTTCGACGAAAGCAGACAAACCGGTGCCAGTTCGTTCTCGTTTATTAAGATGTTCTCTCGTCGCCCTAGATCGCTTCGTGAGACTCGGACTTTTCCCACGTGGTCTCTGTCTCTCTCTCTCTCTCTCTCTGTATGTGTCTTCCTTCTTTGGATTTCGTGGAACTCATCTTGAATTTCCTTCTCATTTCCATATTTTTATCACCACTTAAAAGGTTTTTTTTTTCATTTCTTTTTAATTCACTGTCCTTTTTAAAGACTTACATTCGTTTATTGATGTTTCCTTCCTTGTCACAGAAAATGTACATGACCAGAAAGAATGTGTCACAAAATTGAATGAACGGGGCAGTAGTGACCAATAGGCGTTGCAAAACATTCAGTAGTTCCAGAGGATCTTAACGAACAGAGGGTGAAGCGCCAGTTCTTTATTTCTTTATGCTTTATTCACTAAAGAAAAAAATCATAATCTAAATATAATCAATTGAAACCAAAAGCACACGTGACGCGGTCAAGCAAGAAATGAGATATTTAGGGCAAATTCCGTATCCTTTAAGATCAGAAAGTCGAATTTATGTAATCCAGCTGAAAATCTGGGATAACAAGTAATAAACAGGGTTTGACAGAGTGTATTTACGTATAAATGTTTTGATAGCGCTTATTCGTGCTGTTTAAACCACGAGGCCTGAACCTGAGATGTCTAAAGACCATAAATAAAGTTTAAGTTCAAGTTTAAAGCACGAGTCGCCACTGATACTTCTCAAATTTCTTCTCTGTGAGCACGCATGTTTCAAAAGATGTTTTGTACATTGGGACAGAGTAAACCATAGTGCTATTTCCTCCCATACAATTAATTATATCTTTTATATCTTATCTTTCATACATACATAATAAGGAACGGTGACTGAAGATCCAATTTCAGCAACCTTCCCAGATATATAAATACACAAATTGTCATGTGATTATTTAATTTGCACTTAAATGTGAGGCAGGAATCTATGGTCCAAACTCTTCACAAGTCTAAGACATGACGTCGCTCGGCGCGCATTCTCACGGAGATTGGAACGGTAAAGGTACGGCGATAAGGGGTATGTATGATCCCGGTACTCACCTGGTGAAACTAAAGCAACTCCAGGGAAAGTAGGAGAACTCGGACCGGCGTGCATTTCCAGTGCTAATCCAAAGACTACAAATACTACACTGGGCTGCGCATGTAACATGATTAAAATGTACTAAATACTGTTACAGTACCTTAATATTGCGCTTAATTTGTTCCCCTTCAAATTCCTACCCTGGTACAAGACGAAATATAAATGAAAATGTAATATGATTTAAGCAATTCTTTTTCTATTTTGTAAAAATTATCCATCGATATGTCACCAATGTATAAATTTAAAAAAAAAAATGCTCCACTTTACACGTTTTGCACACATTTGAGGAGCGCGCAACCAAAACAAACCACTATGAACGAACAGAAATTATGAAGTTTATAAATATGATGACGCACACTGTTTCTGCACAATGTCTATGTATACATTAGATTTCAAGTGCCTATGCAAACAAAAAATCATTTCACATTAACCAAAACATGAACTTACAGCAACTTTTACAAGTTTATAAGTCTACAAGTTTTGGGTAAGTTACTGAAACCACTATCACAAGCTTTCGCTCACTACAATTCAGCTTCATCGAGTGACAAAATGTACAAAGGCAAAAATAGTTTCGTTATAGTAAAATTACCCAAGTAAAAATGTACTAGAATATTACGATATAACTTACTCTGGACGAAAGTAGTTTCCCAGGAGATTTATAAGATGTAATACATGCAACATTGCAATGTGGGAAGGTTTCTACTTTACTGAGTAATCTATACGGCTCAGGAACACCTCCAGCAAAGAATTCTAGCAAGTTCTGAGACTTTTCGAAGAACACACAGCCTTCTTTCTCAAGGTAGGACATTTTATTTTTCTGAGTTATTTATATTGTATCTTATTCCTTATTCATTTTATTTCCTGTATTTTATTTTATAATATATATTTAACCGCATATGTGTGCTTATATCACACAAAATAGTTATATTGTATGGCGTTAATGTATTTGTATGACGAGTCCGATTATACGATGACAAGTTACCAACTATGTACACAGCAGAATGATCAATAAACTAAACTGAACATTGAAGGAGCAATAGATGAGTTATAGCATAGACTAAATAATAAGCTCGACTTATCCTGCCTACGTATTTTCGTCTGCGCTAAGGAGCACGTGATTTTGAATCCTCCCGCTAAGTGACTCTGCCGTCAGTCGCTGGTTCTTTCCAGTAGTAGCCACCAGAGCCACCAAACGGCAGGATTCAAAATCACGTGATCTTAATCAAAAACCCATCAAATTTACACCAGACGAAAATTAGGTAAACGGTATAAGTCTATCTTATAGTTTAGTCTATGGTTGTAGAGACATACACAGGTTGTGTATATATACGAAAATTCGAATACAACAAAATACAGAGCTGAGTAAAATGTTCTAAAAATCCTCATGAGAAAAAATCATTCAAACAAGGTTCAGGTTTCATGTTACAAGATCAATCACTTGTAGCATGCAACCTGGACTAGTTTGAATGGCTTTCCCACATGAAGATTTTCAGAACATTTTACTTCGCACTGTATTTCATTGTACTTAGATTTTCATGTACTTGCACTCAGAGTAACTCATACATTCTTCATCTTCAATGTTGTCCTACCATTGAGAAAGAAGTGTGTTTTTCAAAAGTCTCAGAACTTGCTAGAATTCGTTATTGAATGTGTTCCTGAACCATATTAGTAAGTTCAGTTACGACTGTATGTTATTCCTTAGTCAAAATACAATCTTGTTTAGTTATTTCTAACGTAAATTAACCTAACTCCGAATAAAATATGAGCAGACCCGATAACTTAACATTCCCATTTTAGTTTGTTAAGAATAACCAGGCCTGACGTTATAAAGCATTGAATATATCCCAGGTTTAACCAATAAATGTTGGCCACCCTATATTGCGACACGTGACAAAAAGCGGACTCACAAGCTCGTGACTTGTTTTGCGAGGTTTTACCGGTTACCAAATACCTTATAGTCAGTAATTCTGGAACACCCTCCACACAACTTGAAAGCTCTTACGGTTAAACCTTGTTAACCCCCAAATTTGGTTTTACACTCAATCAAATCGGAAATTCTGGCAGCATCTCTGTTTCTCAAATAAATGTAGGTTAGTGTATGATACCAGAAATAGAAAATATGAATTTGTAGCCATGCTTATGTTACATGTAACAGTGAGATATTTAGTTATCTTGTACAATATAGAATATAATTTTTATATTAATTTTATGTACAGTAACTTTTGGGGCGCCAACCATTTTGGTCCCGAGCGTATCCAAACGAACAGTAACAAAAGAGCCATGAAACAACACGATATGGGACGCTAGAGGACATTCCACGTTACAATGACAGATCATCTTAATCGGAGGAATAGTTCCAGATGTGTTTTAAAGCTTGTAAAGGGATGTAAACAGTTAACAATATGTAAACATCGGAGGTAATTATTTCGAAATTATATGACTATACAGTACTGCCATCGGTATTATTTTCTTTCTTTCTTTTTCTTTTTTTGTATCTCTATCAGTCTCAATCTGATTGGCACACCATGTATACGAAAAACAATTCAGCCAATAATTTGCTCTTAAACGGCAAGTAAACATAACTTTAAGGGAACGTAACTAAGTACAAATTCACCATATTTTCGTGCATAAAAGTGATAGTGTGTTCTTGATGCAACCTTGGGAACTTCTATCAAGTGTAATATATTTTTAATAAAGCCTAATCATGCGACAGGAATGATAGAGGTCAAAGGGTGATAGGTAAACTCCAGGTGGTCTCATGTTAGCAGTACACGTTCTTCATATGGTTTTCATGTGGTGAACGTAAATGAAAACTACTTTCTCCCAAGTTCAAAAGTTCAAATCATGATAGCACTCAGGTAGGCAATGATTCAGCGAAAATTAACTTGGGGGGGGGGGGAATTAGCGAATACAATCGGTGA
>JAGDQP010045023.1:0-15713 GCA_022664845.1 Lepisma saccharinum
AAAATCCTTTTTTAATTATTTTTTAAATGGTGATGTTAGCTGAAAATACTAGGAAAATAAACTAGTATTGTTCAACTAATTTTACGCTTGAAATTCGGTCGTTTTCTGATCTAAGCGTAAGGTTAACCTGCGATTTCTAGGTTACATACTTTATTTTATGAACCTTGAAGACGAAGTTCGATAAGATTAATACATTAGCTTCTCTTTAATCCGGCCCGTTCGTGGTCACGAACGTGCCGGATTAGCGATGTTGCCGGATTATTGAACGTCAATATAGTTTTAACGCGAATACTAAAGACAAATTAATACAATACTGTAAAATGATAAATAAAACAAGTTGTACACGTAATAAACTATTCTGTGGCACGAACAAATAAACATGAACGTCAACAAACACCCGAATCCACGCTAAAAAATTCCGAACACAGCGACTCCATTCGTGCCGGATTACAAAATATGCTGAACCGAAGGGTGCTGGATTAAAGAGCACCTACTGTGCCAGTAGCCACATTACAGTAACCAATTGAAGAGATGTTACATCGAAGACTGAAAGTAGGGAAAGATGTTTTAGCGTATTGTCAGTGCAAGGTTACAAGGGAGGTAGGTGGGGAACTTTCCGCGCTCTACAACATTGTTAGCCATTGTTGTAATGATGAATCTATGTTATAAACTTTAGAAGACTCCAATTGATGTAACATTGTGTTCATTTAGAAACACATTAATGACAATTTAAAAACATGAGTGGTAAAGGAAAGGAAAATAAATGTGGTTTCTGTACCTTAGTTTTTATATTTTATGTAAAAGGGCATCAGCCCCGGATTTTTACTGGCGAATAACATATTCACACATTGTAGTAGAGATACAATCTGATGACTTAAAATCTCTTTTGAGCTAGAGAACCTGCTAATTTCCTTATAAGGGACCAGTAATGGACACTTTTCACCGTTATAATTTTTAACTTAAATGCAGTTCAAATGTACTGATTAAATGTTAATGTTACACGTTCTCCCTTCTTTCTTGTAGTGATTTCTACCCATTACTTGCATTAACATACGCTATTTGATAGTATATCACGGTTTTTGTCTAACATTGTTTTTGTACCAGTGATGGACACGGAAAAATCTGGGTGTTCCAGTAATGGACATTTTCCAGTAATAATTTAAATAATCATCGCCGATGTTTCGAATATAAATACTAAACAAGATTATATGTTTAATACTGTTCTTCGATTATCTGATTGTATCATGGAATTCCACTGAGTCGAAGATCCTGGGTTCGAAAACAGCGGTAGACTATCCTTACTGAGGTTTTAACATTTTTTTGTTCTCAGTGGTACCAGGCAAATACCCTGATGGCACCTTCAACTTAGACCTGTCCAACTGTTTTCCTCTACCTTATCCCGGCCTGAGCCATATATTCCTTGGGGCCATAAAAATGCAAATTCTAAGTAGTAATGAATAGTGTTCCATACTAAAACAAATAATTACCTTAATGACTATCCCCGCGTCCACCATTGGAAATAATGGAACCAAAAATCTCCTGAGAAACTTATGATGTTGAAAAGTAAGTAATCATTCCTAACTTGAAATAAAACAACTAACAGAATTATGATTTCGCACTTGTAATTGAGGAGAATTTAGCGCCCTCGCTTTTTGCGCACGGGGTCATGGGTTCAATTTCCGCGTAGGGCTATTGAACGGAGTGGTTCGAGGCCCACGTTACCAAAAACTTTAAGTCTCGTCCCTGCAAAGTCACCAGCTCGCTTATGACGTTAATAGCAATTCATCAAATCAAGGATTTTGATTTAAATCCATCAATGAATAGTGAGTGTCCGAAACTGGACAAAAACGCACTTTACCATACCGGTAATGGACAACGCCTGCTTTGAATAACAGATTTAAGTTATAATTGGTTTGGTTTGCTTGAAACAAAGACATTTTATAATACATAATAATGCACAATAACAAAATTATTCGTTATTGTAATTTTATGAATATTAAAAGAAAGCTCTTACCTTAATCACTTGCTTAACAGAATGCTTGGACGGGTACAGAACTTCAACATCATTTCAGAAATACCAGATGAAACCAATGACGAGCGAATACTATTCAGTGGAATCACAACATACTATGTTAAATTTTTATACTACGTAAATGAAATGATTCCCGCCCTTAACAAAATCTTATTTTAAAACTTTTCTCTTCAAACATCCATTACTGGTACACTGTCCGTTAGTGGTGCTTTTACCTTAATTTATCTTACTTAATTATTAGCCTTTTTTATAAATCTTTTTCTAAATTTTCCAAAGAACTGTACTCCGGAATTGATGCACTTTTTGAAATAGAGGATTCAGTTTTGAAAATGCTTTAGAGACGTAAGAATTCCAATGTGAGACGAATTAACATTGGACATTAAACAAGCATAAAAATCGCATTTAAATTGTATTATTCAAAAACTTCACCCAAATACATTTTCAATTGGAATTTTATTTTTAAAGCCAGGTCAGATGGATGATGATGGGATGATTGGTGAAATGAAGAAATTAGGACTAAATGGCTGGACCCCGAGAAAACTTACGCACGGTGTTTATCCACCACAAAGCTTACATTTCACGAGCAGGGATCGAACTGAGGACCCCAAGCACCAGAGGTAGTGTTATAAATATAACATGAGCTTTCGTTTTTTTATTTATTTTTTTCAAGGCGGCAATTTGTAGTACTTCTAACGTCTCTTTAAGCAATAATTACTTTTATACAGGTAATTAAGAAGAAATACAACATAAATGGAACCCTAGATTTAAAATATTTTTGGGATATGTGAGATTTTCCGGGCTATCCAGTTCTTAGTGTTGCTAACTTAAAGAAATGATTTTAAAATTATTTCGTACCATATCTGCCCCAAACTTAATTTATACATCATTCAACACAATAGAAAAAAGGTTTGGGTGTCATTGATCTCAAGCACCACATCTGTTAGTGTTGCAAGCCTATTTTAATATTCAATTCATAGAAATTTCTTTATTAAAACAAATCTTCACGTGTGCATTGATTTGCATTAGATTTATCATACATATTCATTTGGTACTGGGACAGATCATATAGGCACTCCAGGCATCATAGTTTGTCAGGGTTGCAAATGACTAAAAATTTAGATTACGTATCTATTTCCGTTGGACGTATCCGCATTGATATACACACACTTTGACTTGTGCATTATGTACAAAGACAGTTCAGTGGTGCCAACCAATTTCAGAAAATACAATTTTGAATTTTAATCTTTGAACGTATTATGACCAAACTGTCTTTAGGTACTGGGGCGCGTCATAGGGGTACTTCAGGTCCCGTAGTTGACTGTGTTGCCAATCAATTTTAAAAATTCAATATTTATTTCTTCCATTACGTTCGACGTATCCGCATCAAGGTTTGAGTATAGAGTCTATTCGACACAATCAAAACATATACTGGGGTTGTTCCCTGTAACCAAACACCCAGTTGTCAGCGTTGCTATTGTATTTTAAAATCCATTTTTTTTCATATAGTCCCCATACCGTTACGTGCCGATAGCTCTCATTATACTTTCAAAAAAGCGCGTGGGGGAGGGGGCGCCGGACGTGGCTAGATTAAGATATGCTTTGAAATAATACTTCTCAGGTCAATATTGCAACAGACGCTTAGAAGGAACCTATATGTAGTTGTTTGTTTACAAGAGGATTCATTACGCATTTATACAACTCTTTTTACTATGTATATAACATTTTTTTTTACACAAGTAGTTTTTTTTTGTTATTTGTACATATTTGCACAGTATGGGGTGCTACATGGAGGCCGGGGCCGAGCTTTTATAGTAAAACACAATATATTAGTAAACGCAAACATATATCTCTTCCCTTGAATAAAAGCAGGTTATTTCCCGGGTTTTTATGTTAAAGATATTTGATTGTTGCGGACGGTAATTATAATCAAAAATATATATCTTGCTTGAATAATACCGCAATTAGAAATTAACGTATTGTATATACAGGATGAGAGCATATTTCTGTAAGAATTTATAGTTTTTCAGTTTACGATAAAGATGTTTTCGAAGTTGTATTATCTCTAGGAGCTTAAATTCTTCCTATAATTCAAAATATTTCTTTAATTTTCTGAAGGTTTATTAGTATTTTGTTAGAGACTATACCAAATAACTTCAGTCGATATGTCCTTAGTTAATTCCTCATGTTTGTCAGGGTGAAGATATAGGAATCATAGCAATGTGGCCTTGAATACATAAATAATCTCATCATTTGCTTCGTAAGGACTCACGAAAACAAAGCAATAGTAAATTAGGATGAATGTGTGAAACCTTAACTCCATTACATAGATTATCTCCAGCGTAAACCATTAAATACTTGCTGTGTGAAAAAAAAAAATAAAAAGCATGGAAAGGAACAGAAAAAAATGAAAAAAAAATCACAGGAGAAAAGTTTTTTTTCAACAGTAACTAGAGCTAAACGTGTTACCATTGAACCACCGCGACCCAAATATATGTATTAACTACAGGTTTGATTGTGATTTGGTAATCCGGCAAGCTTTTTATAACTAACTGTCCGGATATCACGTCATCTGTGACCTTACGGTGCATTTTGTGGGTATCTCTAGCTCTCAAATTACGCCTATCATGAAATTAATTGAAAATAAACTATTTTCCTATTTCGGTGTGAGAAATTCATCCTTCAAGTCCTGAAACATCCAGTATCCTCAAGAAACTTAAGTCTATGTGCTTTCTCTATTGAACCGAATAGCTTTATGAATATGAGTATATTTAATAGAAAGAAGAGGAAACTATTTGTGGTTGAAGAAAAGGCTAATTTGGAAATCCAATCCTCACAAAAATCAATGCTTCGCTTGAAAAATTTATTGAACTTCCAATATCCAATAGATGGAAAAGAGTATTACTTAATTATAGTGTTCTATCTTCTAAAAGAAAATAATCCATTCCTACCGTTTCAACTATGTGATAGTAATCAGGGAAAAGAATAAAAATATAGCTTGACACATATTGGAAATGTAGTCATTTGTTTTCGGGATTTGATTAATCTATTGCAGAATGACGTAGAATAGAAAAACAACAACTAATTATCGATTTACAAATTATGTACTGAGAGAAAATATGACATGTACGAACTACAATCGAAAAGATAATGATAACATAGACAGTAACTGAACAAAGGAAGCGAACGGACTCAAGTAATTTAAAATGATTAATTGCTTTCTACGTTGTTGTAGATATAAATAAATTACAAACATCTTTTGAAAGATCTGCAACCAATCCATCTTAATAATCTTACAAATATACCCTAATGTACTAAGAAGAGTCTTATCATAATAATAATTGATGGCCTGTTTCGGAAAATGGCCTAAGTCCAAATTTTACCGATTGTGACTTCTTTTTTTGCTACTTCTGGTGCCAGTACAGAGTTGCTAAAATCTGTGTCAAAAAGAGGGTCCTAAATTCTGCTGCTTACACATGAAAATGTATCATTAAAATACATGTGATTGGGAAAGGGGCTCATTCCACTGAGTTGAGCTTTTCTTTAGATCACAGTTCGAAAAAGATAATTGTGTGGACCTGGGCCCTTTTCCGAATATTTTCTTCAATTTTCCGAGGCTTAAACGATATCGATCAGTCTTTGGTTTTATTAACAGAATGCAGTACTGCATATACGATCTGAAAGCAATCTAAGAGACCTAAAGGCAGGACATACATTTTATACAACTATTTTATTTTGTGAGCTGAAAGGCTTTAAATAAGCATTCTTATCATTTAAATTCATATAAAATCGTTCGCAACACGGTATTTTCTTGTATTCATTTAGGGCCTTTAGATATCTATGGGACAGAACCTGCCGGGATAGGAAAAGGCAATTGATGAGGGAAAAACAGTCGACCAGAGCCGGTGTTGAAGGTACCATCTAAGAGTTTGCCTGGTGTGACTAAAACTATTCTGGAAACCCTTATTTAGGAAGGTCGTTAGCTAGTATCGAACCTAGGATCTCCTAAATCTGAAGCCAACACCTCCAACAAGCTAGGACCGCAAGGTCATTGTATTTTGCGCTTCATATATATTGTTTTCCATCACTAGGGAATACCGAATATACAATAAGGGTAATGCTATTTGATAAAATGTTCTGTAAGGACATTCACAGGGACATTAACAGTCTCACAGGGAAGGGTCACGATATGTTGTTGCTGAAATCCGAATCAAACATAGTGCATGGCGAGATATGGGGAATACCAAAATTCTAGGTCCGATGGACACGGGAGAGCGGAGCTGAAGGGTGGAGTTGAGGGGAGCTCGAAATTCACAGACGTTACATAAAGATGTATCCATAGTGATTCACAATAAAAGACGTTACCTTTGGGAGGTGATTCCTGACATCGAAAGGATTAAAAATGTTCCTATGAACTTGGGTAAAATTCAGCTACGTTTCGGTCATATAGTATTTCAAACTGAGAGCCCAAAGTTGACTCCTAGCAATCGAAAGAAAGTAATATTTTTCAATATGTCAGAAACGAATCATAGAATGATAATTCCGTTTCTGAAAAATTGTTTCTAACAACATGCTGGACGTGAAGAGTGAAAGCAAGATGTCACCAGTTTGTCAGTTTTGCCAACCAGGTATAACCTTTTAATTTGTCAAATGGTGATACGTGGTGTTATTTGATATTTGACATCTTCTTCTAGAGATGATTGTTAATAAGGGCTTCTCAGGTTGTCACTAAAATCTTCCTACTAAATGCTATTGAGTTCGATTCTGTTAGAGATGGCTACACAAATAAACATGCAATAGCCTAAACATACTTTGAACATATGTTCCATCTATTTACATTCAACTATAGGGTTAGATGCGATTAGGTTAGTTCAGTTGCAGGCTACACATTACTTCAACTCAACTTGTACTTATGAAACAGATATATTAGCTTCTTTCTTTAATACTAACACCATTGTACATATTATATTATGTACATATTTCACTATTCCCTAATACATATTCAAATAATACTATAATTGAACATTAGCATAATCCACCGACATTATTTCTCCCACGACGACATTTAAAAAATCCATAAATAAAGTATAGAGCTTTGCCAAAGTTCCTGCGGCTCGCCTTTAGGTACCCACTGCCATTTGCGTGATGTTATGGTAGAGGACCCACTTTTCTTCGCCTGTTACCATTCTGTCCAGAAATGGCTCGCGACATTGGCTGGTGAACACGGGACTCCAGATGTCAACACGCTGCTGCTTCTGTTGAGGCGTTACCGCACCAAGTACCCATTTTTCGAGTTTCGACACGAACACAAAGTCCTGCAGATGACGATGAACGGTCGAATGAGTAGCATAGAGTTCAATGTCCAGTTCTTCAAGAGTTTACATTGGATAATTTACATTAAAACATTATACTGACCATATAATTTAACATTCTCCGTAATGTCACAACGTGTAGATTGTAATGGTTTTGCAAAAAATGTCTAGAAATTTCTTTCAGTGTGCCATTGATGTTTCGTGAAGCTGCGCTGGGTGGATGCCCCTGGTGAAATTCATAGAGCATGACATGCCATATGTGGTCCTCCGATACTGCCATGATCGAAGACAAGCCACACTTCCAAAACGTGAAGTAGACGTTTCCTACTTCACACTGGTGCACAACCAAGTGCTCTATATGACAGATATGGCACGTGCAGTCTACTTCACTATTTGCTCGTCAGATGACGTCATTTCTGCGGTCATCACACATACGACATTACTTATGTGATTACTTAATAATTTCTGTAAATTTCGAGGTTTCGCCCTCCTAGCTCCGCTTCCCCTTGAACATCGCGCCTTAAATTTTGTTATTGTACATATCTCACCCTGCTTTATCAGATGCACTATGTTCGATTTGGATTCCAGAGACAACGTATCGTGACCTTCCCTTGACAGACCAATAATATCAAACGCTACTCTCGTGGCACAGGCAATATCATCATAAATTCAGGCGACGTGACAGAATTTGTGCACCGCAAGAACCCGACCGCTGTAGGGTTAATTTATAAGAAGGATAATAGAAAGTTATCTATCTAGATATCTGTCACACTGTCAAGTACATGAAATCAAGGAGGATAAGAAAGCTGTAATTTTTGCTCATGTAAATTGACAGTAGTTTATTCGAACGTATGCAGCATGAGTGTAGTCCGAAATTACTTCTCGAATTAAGTGTTGCTGAGCTCCAGGACGTATTAATTAAACTCTATCGTCCGAGACAAAACTTTTGTACCGAGACAATTTCATTTCACCTGGCGATTCTGTCAGTAGTTGGAGTGCAATTTTGGAAACTACTTGGAGGAGGCACTAACAGATCAACTTATTTCGGTATTATGAAAAGCATTCTTCGAAAAAACTATTATTATCAATAGATTTAAATTTCGATAAGGCAGTAAGCATATCACTCCAACAAGTGTCGAACAAGGCAGTTATTTACTGTTAAGCGGATTAAGAAAATTATAATCTGAAAGTAATGATATTAATGTGAACTGGAGTGAATAGGGGGTAGTAGAAATACATGTTTGTCGAAAGATGATAAACAAATTAAAACATGCAACTTCTGTGCCTGAAACCAGTGCTTGTCCTGCGCTTAAACTAAAATGTTTGAAATGCAGAAGTATTGGACATTTCAAAATGCGTTGTGAAAGTTCAATTGTGACACCCAATAATGAAAATCAATCATGTAATTCGAGAATACAAAATATCTCAGATAATGGATCTGATACCAATGTTAATGGCATACAATTTTGTTTAGGTTTTGATGACTTTTGGACTAATTGTACCGGGAACTGTAATGAATCAGATACGTTACCGGTGTTATCAATTTGTTTACGAACACATCAACAGCAGATCAATATGCTAATTGAGACAGGAGCATGCAAGAATATCATTAACAGACAAATATTAGATCAAATGCAGATAAAGTCTGAATACAGCAGATACCATCACAAATGCACGATATAAACAATAAACTCATCATAATAATTGTCGTAGTTATTCTTCCATGTTTCTATAAGAGCAATGTTTTCATTAACATGGCTAATTTCAGAAAACCTTTACCTTATGCCATCTTAGGAAAACCCGGTTTAGACATTTTATTTCGATCATGGATACAAAGTTTATTGTTATCCTTATTACAACCAAAGAGTTAATACTGTTAGCAACACATGGTAACAAGTTTATGATCACAAGTAAACAGACGAGGTTAAGAAAATAGACAATTACCAGTCCATTAAGCAATTATTTCAGCAACAAAATGAGTTACAGTCTGGGATACAAGATAAGTTGGATATGGATATGGATATGGATACGGATAAAATTATCGAATTCAATAAGACAAACAGAATAACAATCAATGTAGAAATAATATGGAAGCATAAAGTAATTATGAAGAGCAAGTCAAGAGAGTAGAGACCTCTAACAGGAACAGGATTATTGATAGTAAAACTACGAATTCAAAAACGGAGACAAACGAAGAGGTGATTAAGGACAAGTCAAAACAGAAGGAAAGTAATCAAAAAGTAAAACTCTAGAATACTTAGACGATACTAAAAACTGGGTTTCATAAAATACTTAAAATATAAGTGTTTTATCGAAACAAGGACGTGTGGTTGACATTGCTGCAGAAAGACTGTCTAGACAGAATAAAGGAAGATACTACAAGGGTAGTACACAACGTCATGTATAGATACTAGTTTTGAATTTTTTAGGGGTAGAGATTGTTGGCATATTCAATTTATGAAGTTTGACGTATCTTACGATTTAAAATCTATAAACGTCAGTTACTTAGAAACAATGTCACATCTTTTATATTGTGAGTTATGGTGAGTTAGTCATTATGAACAAACGAAAATGAAATCGTGTTTAAAATTTTATTATAGAATCAGCGTACATTTCTATGTACATGATCATGCAGAAGGTATACAACGGAATATGATAATTACGTGGTTAATGAGAGACATATAATCTGAAATGTAACGAGCTTTCCTAATTAGGAATCCGATGTGCCATGTATACCGTAAGCTTGCATTGACAGATACTAATGGTTGCATGATCTCAACAATGTCAACATTCTTAATGGATATGGTTTTACTTTAACTGGTGATTGAAATTACAGACATTTTATATGGAATAACTTGTATAGTAATATATGTATAGTATTTATTAATCATGTTAGTATTTGGCTATGGATTTCTGGAATGTTAGGTTTGTTTGTGTTAGTACATTTTAATTTAAGCCTAACACTGTCTAATTTATAACGCTAAGTGAATAAAGTAGTTGAAAGAATATATTTCTATTTTATTGGACACTTCAACTTTAGACGATACGAGCTGAAACTAACATATTGGAATATAATCTTCAAGCACATACATATTGGGAACTCCTATACATATAGGTATATTATTAAGATTATTATCTAACTAATTAATATAAACCACACTGCACTGTTCTTTCTAGCTTGTTTGGTCAATGTTCTTTGAAATTATTCTGATGTCTTCTCTTCATTTTTAATAGGAATAGCTACTGATCAAGTGCGCGTAGTAGTAGTCATTGATAGAATACAAATTGCACGAGGAGCGCCTTCCCATAAGCTCAACTATGGCAATTTTGAAATGTTTTTATTGGAGTTGTACTATTTCACACCACAGGGAATACCATCTCGGATAAAGTTCACTTAAAAAAGCTGACAGCATAAAAGTATAAACAACTGATTCTCATTAAACACGTTGTAGAACTCAAAGACCGTCGGGCACCTTGTGTAGTCGGTGGTCACAAGCAGCCTAATTTGAAGCACCGTACGCATGGAATATTTTATAATTTACAAAAGCAGAACATAGTATTAAAAGCTATATTTGTGCTCTGTAATTTCAGCAACAATTTTATAAAAATAATAATGCGATTATATATCAGCGCTAACAAATGGAAATTGTTACTGATGACAAATTTGCATTCGAATCTAGTTTTCTCATATGTTTGACTTTGAAATAGGTCCATGGTCAGGATAAAGCTAGTAGATTCCCGGACAATCCTAAACTGTTCTTGGTCCTACATAAAATGTACATTCATGCGCATAAAAAGACATATAATATTGTGATCCGTACAGTTTACAACTCTCGATAAACGTTTAACATAATGTTGAAAAATGTTCTACATATTAGTAAAACATCTTAAAAAGATTAATTAGAAATAACTCACTAAGACCATTTATTCAGGTACTATACTAAAAAAAAAATAAAACGTTCAATATGGCGGACGTTTTTCAAGCTGGCGGCTTTCCCCAAGTGGGATATTAGGGACTTTTATTATGTTAAGTAAGATGGTATTCTAAGCATCTCCACCAATTTTCGGTTTGGTTTTCCAAATGCCTGGGTTAAGACTGTTTTTTGCCTAACTCCCCTGGACTAATCTTAAAAGCACCTAAAACAAGAAATACCCACTTCCGTAAAAGGCCCAAAGTTTTCTTATTAACTGAAAATCGAAACAAAGAATAAAATCAGCTTAAAAGGAAAGGAAATTTACATTTCCCACCACCTTCCTATCCATCGTTTTCAGCTTCCTATACAGTTGAACCAACTAAGTACATTTGATGTAAAGAATTATTTTCCACGTTATTCAGTAACGTAAATAAAATATGTGTTGATTCCAAATACAGTACATCCTAGATAATTTTTAAATATTGAAATTTTCTAGCCTCTTGCGAAAGTTTTTATTCGTTCCTATAAATTGAAGCTTACAGGGAAAGAAGAGGGAAGGCGCATGAAAGTTGAGTTCTCGTAAAATGCATTTTAAATTCCAACTCTTTCATTTACTCCCACGAATTTTATATTCGTAAAAGACCGTTATAACTTGGTGATTTTTTGAGCCTTTGGATTGAAGCTCTCTGAGCGGTTAGCTGTCATTGTGTATTACTTAATACGAGTGCATACTTATTGTTAAAAAGTATATCTTCCCCCTCTTTCCCTGTATGTTTCGGGTTCCATCGATACATGAACACATTATACCTCTTCAACTGCTGACGATTAGCAACATTCGGAGGCGAGACAAGTAGTATTGTCGCATAACGTCACATATTGTATGACTTTATATAACTATCAGCCACTATTTTAACATTAAAAATATCACTTGACAATTTTTCGTGTTTTGGATGATAATTCTAAGTGTTGTTGAGTTGTTTTACCTTCGTTCGGAACCACTGATGAAGAGGAAACTATATGAACTGATGGCTATTCTTTATAGCATTAGCCGGCCTGTATATCCTTTTATCCGTGTATCGATCTTCTAACTTATTTATTACTTTCCGATATGTTGAACTGCCTTTTTGTGGTAAATGTTCCTCCTTTTGGATAATCTAGTTCAACCTTTAGTGCAAGTAGTCGCAGAGACCAACCATGTGCATAGGCGCACTTCACATATGGATCAGTTTGTCCGGGTATTGGTTTCAAACTTTCATTCTATAGTTATACAGTCAGTAGATCGGTAGATAACTGATTTTCTAGTTTCCTTGAAATGAAGGAGTTCCGGATATGATTGCTAGTGATGGCACATTCAACATAATCAAATTATATTAATTTGAAACTGTATTAATCCCGTACATACTCACCCCATCAATGGGAAGCAATGGTACATTTCCTTCGGCTCATTTTGGCAGAAATCTTCGGATTGTAGACGTACTTTCGGACAGGAAATCAGTCATCACCTATCATACTCATCATCATAATAAACAGTAACTTTAAATCTCATTTGAAATGTAAAGTCAAGTACAGTACAGTTGAGTACCAGTACATATAAGAGTACCAGTACATATCATTTGAAATGTAACATCTTTAGCTACCTAATATAATATTTTATGCATTGTTATATATTTCAATCACAATCACAACTTACATGCTTTTTTGACATAGACTTTGTAAATATTATTTTTATTTTGACTTCAAGTTAATAATTTCCAATATTTTCCTCTTTTTTCTAGATGTCTCGGTTGAATCGTATCACACCTTCAGCTGATTGGTTAATGTTAGTCGAATCCAGAGAAAAAATTCGCACCTTTTATCAAAATATATTCATACCATTCAACTGTGTATTTTTAATTGGTATTCAAATTTCAACAGGTATCGAACTATTAGAAATTTATCAAGTTACTTCACGTCACCGTATAAAATTATCATTCGTTGAAATTTGGGATAGTGATAATCCTTCCAGTTTTCAGTACACTAAAGAAACGATGTGGGAGAGACGGCACGATCTTGAAGGACGGCAAATTGTTGCTGCAACTATTCAGGTAGGAACGAAGAATTTATAAATTATTGTCTAGAATGCATCTAAGTTTAGGAAGCACATGCCATTTTAAGTTCTGACATAATTTATAACGATTGATGTATTCTTCCGCTAAAATTTGCAATATTTACTTAGCTATACATAATTTATGAAAACGCGTAACTAAACGAATGACCAGGGTCTTTCTACCACCCCTAAACAACCCGAACAGCTGACAAAATGTATTTCATACTCTCTGGTCGTGATCTCACAATACCACTTTGGTTGGTTCGGAGTAGTGATGTCGCTCTGCCTGAGTTCGATCTACTAAACTGTGCAGAACGTTTCACTTCGCAATGACACCTACATGCTGGAAACAACTATATACATACTTGAATTTATCTTATCAGGTTATAGCGTGATAACCATGTCGAATGGCCTCTCTTTCCGCTCTGCATATACATGCAGGGTATTGTACATGTTAAGGTGGTGTGGAATCTGTAAATCATAATGTATCTATGATGGTTGAAAACAATTGGCGCCACGAACAGTAACGTAATTACACGGATGAACGAGATTAAACTTCAGACACTTGAACCGCTCGAGTCGAATAAGGCAGAGTGGGGAGGAGAGAAAACGTGCGTTCAAGAAATTTGCGCAATCACGAATCTTTTAGTAATGCCTGTATTAGGGTTCTAATTCACTGAGCTGTGTATCAAGGTAAATTATATCATTTTCTTATATAGGAAATAAGATCCATAGTAAAGTTAGATCTTTCCGTATTTCATTATGGCGTTAGAATTAATTTATTGGAAATGACAAGACTGTCTTCGATTACTGTACAGTTAAATAATCACATTGTCTCGTATATTTTAATGGGCAGATAAGAGCTATATTATTGTAAAAAAGAACTTTCATACTATATATTCTCAGACATTTATTCATTTGTCAGTGTCCGGCTGGCTAAAGTGAAATTAAGAACGTCGACAGTAGTATACATTATTAACAAAAATCAACTTTTCGTCAATCCGACATCATTCGATTGTTTTCAGTGTTGCTATACTGTCTAACGACTTTATTAATGTCTGCTAGGTCTGCAAAAATCTATAATTTAGTTTGGATTTCGTATCTAGACATAGGAATAATATTTGTTTTACCATCGTTCATCTGTATTTTTGTATTATTAATCTGTATCTTGATGCTGTGATACAAATGTATTACGTTCAAATTGTCACCCATCGGGTACTTATTACATTACAAACACTGTAAACCAATTTGATGAGCTCGTTGTAAAAATAGAATAAGGGTCAGTTCCACAATCGACCGCTAAACTTCTAGTCAGCGCTCAGTTGAGGCCAACTCTCATTTTGCGTACTCTCATTGGTCAAAATCAGACTTAACATCAACTTAGCCCTGACTAGAAGTTTAGCTGTCGATTGTAGAACTGCCCGTAAAGGTGCAACGTCCTATTTCGCGAATCGTTGTAATAGACTCTTATTTCAACACTATACAAATTACGATATCTATGATTCATTAAGTTGATATTAAAGCCCTGAATGAGTTTCTAAGAGCGAATCTACAGTTCTTGATCAACTGAACACGACCACGAACACAGAAACCGAACACACTAACCTCTCGACTACCCTGATTTTGACATGTATTCTTTTTACTATTATCTGCATTTTAAGCATATCTTCTATTTCAAGAAACAATATCATGCGCCTAAGAAATATTATTTGTATCGTTGTATAACCGTAAGCAACATTATGATGTCAGACAAGTATTATACTAATATACTAGGTGTGTAAACATGAAACCGGAATTTATGTACAGAAAAGACACAGTCATTGGATTACAATACTAAGAACTATTCTAGCGATACATTTCTGCCATCTTTCCGGCAATGTGTGGATGCCAAACAACAACAAAAAAAATCTGCCTCTTGTGCTGCAAATCAGTCATCAAGCAATTTTCGTACATTTTCGTAAGATGTGAAGCGCTGGTCAGCAAGTGCGTGTCTCATGGATGCAAATAAGTGAAAATCGGAAACCGCCAAGTCTGGTGAGTAAACCGCATGCGGAAGGATTTTCCAGCCAAACGTCGCAATTGTTTCCTTGACCGGTTTTGCTGTGTGGAAGGGTGCATTATCGTGAAGCACAATCACTTTATGTTGTCTTCGGTCATATTCTGATCGTTTTTCACGCAAACGTTGATGTAAATCGATCATTTGTTGTCGGTAATGTTGGGTATTAACGTTTTCGCCAGGTTTCAGCAGTTCATAATAGATCACTCCCTTCTGATTCCACCAAACACAAAGCATTGTCTTCCGTCCATAGCGATTTGGTCTTTCAGTCGATGTCGCCGGTTCTCCTGGAGTTACCCATGATCTTTTACGTTTA
>JAGDQP010045024.1:357-15713 GCA_022664845.1 Lepisma saccharinum
TATGTCAAATTTCGTATCTCTGGCTCAAGCAGTGTGGAAAATGGATTTATGACGTCCGCCATTTTGGATCCAAGATGGCGTCTTTAGAGATATTTTGTAATATTTTCATAATCTACTAATAATGTTGTACTGTCAAACTAAATTTCATTATTCTAGCGGCAGCCGTTTAGGCTGTGTATTATTTAAAAGTTTAGGGTTGGCGGCCATTTTGAATCCAAGATAGCGACTTTTTCAAAATTTTAAAAAGTTTTCTTAATTTGCTATCGATGATGTAGTTTCATACCAAATTTTACTGTTCTATCTTTAGTCGTTTAGGCTGTGTATTCTTTGAAATTTTAGGTTTGGCGGCCATTTTGAATCCAAGATGGCGACCTTTTCAAAATGTCGGAATTTTTCCTTTATCTACTTATCATCCTCTACCTTCATACCAAGTTTCATGTTTCTAGCTTACTCCAAACACCCTAAACAATATGATGAGTGAGTGAGTCAGTCAGTCAGTCAGTGAGTGAGTGAGTGAGTGAGTGAGTCAGTTAGCCTAAAATGTGCAATTTCAGGGGTCCACAACTAGAACATAGTTTGAGATACGAATATGAAATTTTGCACATCTGCACATATTTACCATATCTCCTTAACGGCAGAAGCTCATATTCCTATCTTTAACATCTTTTTTCTTACGGGGCCCCCAAATAGTCGATTTTGCCATAAACTCTTGTTCCTGTATAACATGCTTCTGGCAGTGCTGACGTTTTCTGACGTGAAGAACTTGGCTCATGCACTGCCGTGCATGTTGATCTAGTCTCATGTTCGGAGTTTTAGAAGATAAACTTTCACCTACATGTATATTTGTTGCGGAAAACGAAATTAGAACCGTAACAATTTCTACTTTATGTATTATAAAATTTCTGCTTCTATTATATACGAGGACTATTCGGAAATAAACCTCCGATGAGGTGTAAAGAGATAAACAAGAGTAACACAAGAATATCAAGAAATACAAAAGTTACGTAAATACCTCTGCTACTTCTCAGGAAGTTTCACTCGCATTCATTCACTGGTCTAAACGGATGACCAGGACCAAAATGACAACAGTGACGGATGTCATATTGCAGACTTGGGACGAACCTAAGATGCTAATGAAGTCCAAAATTAATTAAATAAATAAATGATTACTTAAATAATTAAATTAATTAAATAATTAAATAAATATAAAATATTCACTACCACTTAACAAAACTCAGGTAAACTCTACAATATTTTACGTTGTGTCGATATTTACACAGCTACGACTTGCATCTTATCCCATGAAACAGCAACCGATCGAGGTAGTCGTGCTGTATGAGGAGATAGGTCAGCATTTCCAAGGTCGCGAGTTCGAATCCCGCCTTTCGGTATGGATGTTTGTGGATCTTAAACAAGCATTACAACTTGTATAATCGTGACGGCCCAAAGCAGTGTGCGATTTAGCGGTGCGGATGCCCGGGATTTCCCCCCCTCTGGCAAATAAGTTTCCCACTCTGACAAATTCATTTTTTCTCCCTGCTAGGGATAAATTTCTCCCTCTTAGAAAATGCTTCGATCAAGATCAGATACAAAATGGGAACATCTTTATTTGGCGGAAGTTGAAACTATTTTCGTGGAAGTGACAAGGGTATATGAACTTTTACTATCAGCTGAGAAGCCTATTTGGTAGCCATTTCTTTTGTGATGTTTATGAAGTCCAAGACATACAGTCCCATTTTCCAATAGGGGGTTACTAAATCATTCACATTAATATACTTCATAAACATCACAAAAAAATGGCATCCAAATAGGCTTCTTAGCTGCTAGTAAAAGTCTATATATCCTTGTCACTTCCATGAAAATACAGGGTGGTTCTCGAAATCTGTAACAGGGCCATAACTCAGCACCTACTGCACAGAAATCTTTGAAATAAAAAATGTCAATACCAAAGTGCATGTACGGAATCACGTGGTGATGCTTTTGAAACCAATGGCGTCTCGAGAATACCTCTACGGCGGGAAACCTCGAAATTTGAAATAGAAACAAGGGTTGATTTTGCTTTCTTTGAAACAAACACGACATTTTGAACAATTTTCAGATGAAACATTGTTTAATATCTCGTAACGTTTGGCAACTACAAGAGTTAATTAGTAGGTCAACAGTTAACTTATCAAGTAGCTCTTGTAACTGACGATATTAAAAAAATGTTTCATCTGAAAGTTCTTCAAAATTTCGTGTTTGTTTCAAAGGAAATAAAATCAACCACTGCTTTTTTTTTTATTTCTCCCCCCGCAACAGTATTCGCGGGACGCCCCTGTTTTCGAAAATTTCACCATTTGATTCCGCATATCCCATTTAGTATTTCACTTTAGTTTGCAACCTTTATTTACTATTTTCTTTGAGTTACAGCAACTGAAAGGCCCAGAAAACCTTCTACACCATATTAATTTTGACTATCAATTATGTGTTATAGCTGCCAAATGGCATGAGCAATGAAAAGGTGTTTGTTCTAAAAGTTGTTCAAAATTTAGCGCTTGTTTCAATGAGAGCAAAATGTTCAAACCCGTGTTGCCATTTAAAATTTTGAAGTTGCCCCCTCCCCATAGAGGTATTCCCGAGACGTCCCTGATTTCAGAAGCATCACCACGTGATTCCGCACATTCTGTGCACTAGGAGCTGAGATATGGCCTGGCCCTGTTACACATTTCGGAAACTACCATATACACATATATAGGTTGCCTGTTGAAATTCGTGCGTTATATTTTGTCCCTCACCCCCCACCCCACCCCACTCCCGGCTAAAAAAAATTTAATTCGCACACTGGCCCAAAGTCAAAAGTTACATGGTCCATACAAAATACAGTTTACCACAGCAAAATATATGTAATTTCTGTTGCACTTCAATTATTGTGTTACTAAAATTTCCTCTGATACTACTGAGTTAAGAGCTTAGTAAAAGGCATTTTCTTTCAAAATATCATGTCAAAATGTATTGGATTTTAAAAAGTAAAACAAATTCTTTTTACCTTGTATATTTACTCCTGTAGAAACCTTTCATCTTGTCATTCAATTCCCCTGTGAATTTAATATATAATAAGCCTTTCCCTTCTGGAAGTGGTTCAGGAAACGTAAACGTTGCAGTCTCATCTTCGGCGGAAATTTCTGATTTGCTTGGCTCAACTTTCTTACTTTGTTCTGTTTTATACCAAACTTCTTTAATTTCCAAGTCCAAGGAATTTAACACGATTTTATTGGTCGGTTTTTGCACCTATAAGAACAAATAAATCCATAAGACTTCATTGTTTTCAGTAACGACATAAACTTATTTATTTTAGCCCTTTTTTTGATAGTTATGGAATACACAATTATACCAACAAGACCCAACTCTGTGTTCATATTTATTGGTCAATCATCCAATATGTATTAGCACTGTAGTGTATAGCATCTATACAATAGAATACATTACTTTCGTCTATGTTGTACATACAGATCATCATGTGTGGTACGTAAGACTTATCAGCACGACCTGGATTCTAAGGTTTTAACCTATTATATTCCTTACTTGGTAACATCACTATTGTAACATATATTTTCGTTTCAGTCATTTCTTAATCAAGAGTTACGAGCCTAATGACGAAATTGAACATTTCAGAAAAGAAAAAGAAAAGCTGGCATTAATACTTGAAACTCCTACTGTTAATAGGAAAAACTTGCATGTATGTGCATTTGCTTTCAATTTCACTCTTTTGTTGTTTTTCTTGTTTTTGTCGGGTATGTGCAAATCTTGCAGTTTGTCATGGGAGCCATGTACCGCGAAGATAGTAATTGCGTGCTGTAGCACACTGTCAGCATTAGCTAAGTAAACCTTAGTACACTGTTTGCGTTAACAATGTAAAACTATTTATTTTCACACATAGTTTAACAATGAATGCGGCGTTAAAAAGAAATTTAATTGTTGTTGATAACGTTTTAAGATTTAATGTAAAAAAAAAAGGCAGTGAAATTTAGGTTTAGTATAGAGAGGCGGTGGTTACAGGCTGTTCAATACGTTTTTGTTTTTCAACAGAAAATTTGCAACTACATAGTTGCTCATCGCAACAGCTCGTCTTTCAAAAAAAAAAAAGAAAAAAGTGTGCATTTTGTTTTGTAATGCATCTTTAACTGAATATTCAGAAAATATCAACTTTACATTTTGATTTCTTTCTTTCTTTCTTTCTTTAGAAAAAAATCTTTGCTTTATCTTCAATGGAAGGCCCTACGTTAACATATCAAAGAAAACGTGTTTGCTCTTGAAATTTATTTGCTACTTATTTCGTTTCAATGTAAATGTTTGTCAACTCTCTCTATATTTCTTGTCCAGTGGTTACCGTCGCTGACTGCTGATTGTGGGGTTCGGGGTTCGATTCCCGGCTCTGTCAAGGGATTTTTTTTTTCAAATCGAGATGGTCTGGAACGGTGCCCACAGTGGCGATCACAGTACAGGGCTTCGGCTCTTCTCTCCCAACACATCTGGTCAGCGTGGGAGCAGTAGACCAACCCCTCCCTCTGGGAGAAGTCCTTATCCTGCAGTGGATTGAATATGGCTGTGAATTATTATTATGGTAGAAAATAATGCAATCCTACTAAACCAACTCTTTTAAATGATGTTTATACAATACAAAAAATCCTGGCCCTACAGATCGTGTGTCTATGCATAAGATAATTATATTTAAAATTATTGTGTACAATTAAAACGCAGTAATCAACACTTAAAAATGCCAGTTCGTTTATTACAGTTCTTTACTGATCTCCATTAGATATAGAGATTGTCTTTTAGGGAAGGGCTCAGATTCAATTCCCAATGGGAACAAAAGTGGTTCGGAATCCACCAAAAACAACCTCTATCCAACAGAAGCAAAGACATTACCAAAGGATATTCGGATTTATAAACCTGTTTCTGGACAGCACATTCGTTACCACCATCATCATTTCTAAACCTATTCTCGTTTTCGGGTAAGAGGATTCCGATTGTATCTCCGCTGCAGGGGTCCAAAGTTCGTTCCTGACCTAGGATCGTGATGCCAACTGGGGAGCTACTCGAATTAAGAAGTACTGAACACCGGTCTCGAAAGCCTGATATAGCTGCTATAGAGGAGTCGCTGCAATGACTTCACAACACCTTTACAAGCTCGACACTTTTTTTTGAGAGAGAGAGAGAATCTACTATGCGCACTGTTGGCAACAAGTTCTAGTTTATACACCTCAGCCAAGTTAAAAGAAGCTATAATAAAAAAGAATTGGAAAAAGAGCAATGCTGACATACGTTACAAAAAACTACTTTCCCAGAATTAGTCTGACAGAAAATCGTATTTAAAAATAAAATTATCCACTCGAATTGAATCCACATAAACAATTTTAATTCATTCACATAGTTCCTTCAAGTTTCTAGCTTTCCAAGTAAAAATTGATATAAAATCGCTTTTTTTATTTATTTGTTTATTTTATTATTATTTTTCTATCATTAATGTTCTGCCCAAGGCTTCACAAATGGGCTTTCCTAGCTCTGTCAGAGTACGATTTATCTTCCATAATATTGTTAGCAACTTGCATTCAGCTTCCTTCTCTTCTCCCCTCAACCATACTTGCAAATGCTTTTGTCAGTACACAACTTCTACTTGATTAACCGGCTTACTTTCTAAGGTCTTTAGGCAACTGTGGCTCGGGCCGAATGGAAAATGATGGGATGAATTGGTGGAATGAAGTGGGAGGGAACGGGAGCACCCCGAGAAATCCCACGCACACGGAGTTTGTCAACCAGCTTATTTAGCGTCTTCACTATTGTTCATCTCAGGTGTGTAACTTATGTATTTTTTTTTCTCTCCAGATGTCCACATTTCGAAGGCTTCCAAAATTTTCATTCCTCACTCTTTCGTTGAGTCTGTTTCCACACAGCACAATACTTCATATAAAACACTTCGAACAGTTCTTCCACCCTGTTCAACGGTGCAGAGCAAAGATTTTTCTTAGTAAATGTTTCTTTCTCACACATACTGACAAGATAAAATTAACTGTATGGGCAAATAAAGTTATGGCTTACGCTCATCCAGTTTCACAGTTATATGCAGATGCTTATATCTATGTCCGTAAGTCAATAACGATACTGACACGAAATCAAAGCGTTCAGACCTATGTTCAAGTTATGGGGGGGGGGGGGGGAGACAAGTTCAAAGCCATGCCAGCAGAACCTCCTGAACTTAGTGTAATGTATTACATTCGTGTGGTGCGCTGCAACCAGCTTCGTAATACTGCTATGCGGGTTGCAGAAAATGTTACGAAATTAGAACCTAGATGATGTTAGTGTTTTAGATTCTGAACTACACAGTATTTCAAAATTTTCTTTTTTTTAAAAAAAAAATATATATATATATATTTGTAAATAGGCCCTACTTAATACTGGCAGACGAAAAAATTATGAGCCGAAGGTCACTGTATTCCAACTATAAGGCCAACTTCTATGCGCCCAATGAGGAAGTTCGGGAAGAGATCAAGGAGAAACCTGCTATAGAATTTTCCCAACGACCGCCAGACCTCGAGGGTTCCAAGACTGATACAGTGCTGAAATGTACCTCTACAGATTAGTCATAATGCTAAAATATGATGGTGATAAATCGCTGCTCCAGGTCCTCCTCACTTAGAATACTTAGCAGATAAGTTGGATCGCTACTTTTAGGCTTCAGCACCATCAAAGATGAGAAACCTTACATCACAACTATGTCTGTCCATCCGTACGCCTGTTGGCAGCTTTCAACTCAAACTACTAGGGTTACGAAGATGGTTGATGTGTCGTTTGTAACCGCTCGGTGAGACGAGGTCAAAGCTGCACAGATCATGTATGTCCGTCCGTATGTCGACAGTTCTCAACTCAAACTACTAAGGCTACGAAGGTAGTTGAGGCGTCGTTGGAAAGGTCTCCACGTAACGAGTTGAAAGCCGCATCTGTGCTAAAACCTCGCGATAGCCCATGTGCACAATCCCTTGACTTGATTCCGCCTCATTTGTTTCTCTTCTATTTTGGATGTAATTTGCTGATACTCCAAAGCTCCTCTCTTTCTTGTACTTAATATTTATCCTAATGCTATATTCCTCGCCGCTTCTTTTTCGCTCTTTATTAATATCTTGTAAAGTGATGTTCTAAGAAAGAACCATATCATTCGCCAATTCTATCCATTTTTTTTTCTTCTATCAACTGTAATAAATACACATCCTATGTGCCATGCTTTCTGCTCAGTTCTGATTTAATAACGCTATAATTAAACGTAGCAGTATAACAATATATTAATCACATACAGCAAACGTTACACAATGTTTATGGGCAATGATGTGGTTAAACTGTAAATATCAGACTAACTCTTAATGCCACTTGATGCAGTCATAAAGCACTAAAGAGTTTTATTTCTGCGATGATATTTTGTTGCTAGGCGACAAGGTTTTCCTTCTTTTTCAGTTATTTCTTGTTTGAAAAAGAGAGAACGACAAACTTAAAAATTTTCACTGGAACATTATCAAGCTTGAACTTGGAACATGCCTCATTGTTTACGTTATAACGTCACATGTTTACTAGTTTTCAACTCTCTTTCTCTCTCTTATCTCACCGATCAATGGCGAAACCGTTCACTTTACTATGTCATTTGAACTTTGTATCGTCGTATCCATCTCTCTGCTTCCACTGCCCAAAGGTTGTTATTTATAAACTGATTGTCAGATAGCGGATACAAAATGAACTTTCCATGTTCTCAGATTTGGCAACGTTACAACATAACTTAGTTACACACAAAATATCCGGATAATGTTCCCACCATATAAAGGACTAATTGGCTTCTTTCAGCGGTCACTTTGAAGAACATTCTACTCTTTTCCATAACAGTTCCTTTACTTGATGTTCTGCTATTTTTAAACTGTGTTACTAGTTGTTAGAATATTTATGTCGTATGTTTAGTGCTTAAGATAGATTCTTTGGTTCACTTAATTAATAGAAATCCTTATCGTGAATTTGTTCCTTCATAGTAGTGGAAAAACACGTGAAATCATTTTCAGGAAATATTTCTACTGCAACTAGAAGATATGTTATTTCAATACCTGAAAAAGTGCTCTTGGGTAGAAAGATAAATTCCAATGTAAGAACTGCTAAAACCATAACATAATGGATTTTTCATCATGTAACGCATGTACAAAGCCGACAGTTTGTACCCAGTCGTAAAATTGCGTCTCCGAATAAATGTGGAATTGACCGATTTAATTATATGGTTCCTTGTAACGTGAAGAGGATGTGATTTTCTGTATATTATTATTATTATTATTTAATGTACTCAAATCTGTGAACTTGCGAGTTCCATAAGCCATAGAGTTAGTTAGTTAGTTAGTTTAATGTACTCAAATCGGTCCATCAATTAAAAAGTTATTTCGATAAGAAATTTTGCGACTGGGTATAAACTTTGGGCGCTGACTGTACAAGTGAACAAATTGTGAGAAACACTCATGATTTACTTCGTTCATAAACTGAGACTTGCATTTTTTTTTTAATATTACCGCCCATACAATTCATTTTATCTTATCTTTTTTTAATACAGATGCTTTTACAAGACCTCTACTTTTCTAAATAAAGAACTACAACCCTAGCAGATGAACATAAACTGTGTGTGTTTGAAAATACATGAGAAAGATATAGGGACGAGATGACTGGAGAATGAAAGACTTCATAATGAACTCCACAGACTACAATTCACGTAGATATTAAAAGGATAACACAATGACGACGGTTCCAATGAGCAACGTAACTCGGTTGGCGAAAAACCGAAGAATACATTCCATCATTGTTGGGAAGTCGGATGGAAAGAAACTGTTTGGGAAGATAGGGAGATCATTCAGAAGACTGTTAGAATTGGGTCTCCATGAGGTAGGTGCTCGTAATAAAACTGACTTCATCTTGCCCAGGATAGAATCCAGTAGCGAACATTGGCTGCTGCGACGATGAACTTGCGGGTTTCATAAGCCATATAATTAGTTAAACCTTAAAAATGCTACAAATTTAAGAGAAAAATATGTAGTTTCGACGAAAATAATATTTCCCAAATTTAGTAGAAAATAGCGTAGCCTAGTCGGTAGCGCGCTCGACTTCAGTGCGAGCGGTCCTGGGTTCGATTCCCGGTGGGGGCTCAAAAATTTCGGTGTTGACCCAGCATCGTGAGGACATTCTGGGGAGCGCCTGTGAATAAAAGACAGTGGTGATCACAGTTGAGAGCTTCGGCTCTCCTCTCCTAACCCGTCTGGTCAGCGTGGGAGCAGCAGACCAACTCCTCCTTCCAGGGAGAGGTTTCATCCACTAGTGGATTGAATATGGCTGTGATTTATATATTATATAAATATCCTCGGTAGCTTCACACAAACAGGTACGAATATTTCCCCAATTTTTATTTTTCCTCCCACCATGAAAATCTCCATTATCCACCACTACCTCGTAGTCTATCAGCGTTAAGTTCTATTGTGTCTCATTTACCAAAAGTCTATATACTTACTATTTTAATTAATTTCAACTAAGCAATATTTGTTTATTGGCGGGTTTAGAAGTCCAAAGTCAACACCGGAATTCGAAATAATTTGCATTTCGGAAAAGTCCGGAATTCCGAATACTTTGCCCTTCCGAACAGTCCGGAATTCCGATATCTCTCATTTTCTCCGAGGATCGAACCCGGAACAACTTGATTACACGTCGACAAACTGAACCATTCATGCACCTGGCGACAACG
Source organism: Lepisma saccharinum (assembly GCA_022664845.1). Taxonomy (NCBI): domain Eukaryota; kingdom Metazoa; phylum Arthropoda; class Insecta; order Zygentoma; family Lepismatidae; genus Lepisma; species Lepisma saccharinum. Next base: position 10,139 of record JAGDQP010045024.1, read on the forward strand.
AAGGACAGAATTAATCACTACTTGTGTATTTAATTCATAAAACTGCAGTTTCGAAGTCTGATTAGTAAAGTTCGACATTCCAGCAATATTTCGGAATACCGTTTCGGAACACACCACTTTCAATCATTATGTACTTCTTTCACTCTAGGCCCGCGCGGTACCTTCTGCTCGGTAGGGTGCCAAGTTGATTAGGATTAGGGACACTCATAGTATTTTTCTATGGTCCCGAATAATGTTTTTGCAAAGTTTGGTGATGCTACGTTTAACGTAATAAAAACAATTTAAAATATTGAATTTTAAAGAAAATAGGTTGACAAAAGTGTCACTGTCAAATGAGACAATGGATCGAGTATTCCGAAAATGTAAGTTTCTTCAATATTACATGGGACTGTGGCAACGTTTTTTCGTAGGGAGTAACCCTGATGGGTGTGTTACCTCTGTTATTTTGAACGAAAAACAACAAAGTTGAAAATGTCTGGAAATTTTTGAAAACTTGGTTACGCCTGGCAACCCTGGGAGGAAAAGTTAACCCTCTTTGCTTTCACTATTATGAGATGAAAACTGACAATAACAATTGGCACTGCAAAATAACATAGTGAGATATAGGTAAAACACATCCCTTTGTGTCACTCCCCACCAAAAGTGTTGACATAGAGTTCGTCGGAAACGACTAAAGCTCCTACAAAATTTAGCAAGCTCTTAGACAGGAAGCCTCTTTCCCATTTTCCAACAGCCTTTCTAGTGACATGAGAACTGTTGCAAGTAGTGCACAACGGGTTTTGTACAGGAATAGTTCGTATTTTTTTTCTCAACTCTAGCAACAGTTTTTACAACCTTACCTGAATGATGAGTGATCTTTCGTGCGTAATGTCTTAATTTATCAAAGTGTAAGGCTAGTTTACTAGTTACATTCAATTAAACAGCGGGTTGCCTAACTTTTGGGACACTCAGTTGCTTTGAATAAGCGTGTGATCTTCCCTCAGCTTTAATGCAACTAGTACAACAAACAGTAGAGCATTGTCAGTCCTTTTAATTTCGGGAGAAAGGGAATATAAGGAATATAAAGCTTTCTTCGGCACATCCTTGAATTATGAAACACACTACAGACAAAAAACTTGTATGTGCGAAAAGATGATGATGTATCCAGAGCTGAAACCGGGTTACTTTTGGTGACCAGGAGACACGAAAATGGCGAACTAAAAATTCTTGTGAAAACTTTCTTTGTGAAAATAATAATAAAACTTCTGTAATTTTTATTTAATACTTATGTAAAATATTGTCTTGTAAGGTAGAGAGGCCCGGATTGACCCGAACATAGGTGACCCGGTACGAAACTTGATCCAAATGACCCGGTATGAGGAATACAATTAACTGGGAATTTCGGCGTCGTAGTTTTCGTGCTCTGGGGCAAAGGTGTCCATTTTGGCCTGACCTCTCCTCCAGCTCTGATCTGGCCCACCACATCCAGTCCACATCACCCTCCAGCATGGAGATAGCCCTCAACCGCCACTCCACATCAGACATCACCCTCCAGCACGGAGGTCACCACCACCTCCACTCCAGCTATGATCTGCCCCTCCACCTCCCCTCCAGCTCTGATCTATATCGGGTCAGGTTGGGTCCGAAGCCTAGACCCGGTCACCCGGTCCAAAACTTGATCCGAATGACTCGATGATCCGTTTCAGGTCTGGTTGTATCCAGTAAGACGGCCTTTGTTCAATTTCATTGATGACAATACGAAAGTTTTATTTGTCAAATATCCGCTACTGTAAACATTTTTATTTCAAAAAAGAACATGCTTTTATCTGGCCATACGAAGTTTGCAAGAGTGGTGCGAACATCATGCGAAGACTGCAAGCAACTTTCAAGGTCCATGTATATAGTGTGTATCTACAACGCTAGATGACACCACTTGGTTTCTCTCTTCCTATTTCAAAAGGTTTAGTCAGATGCTACAAGAAGTCGGTGGAAAGTTTACCTCCTTCCATCGGTAACAATTTCACAAGACGAGTCGGACTAGCGATTTGCGTACCCATCAGCAAGATTGCTACGAAGTTGAACTCGTTTAACTTTCTTGCCACCCTCCTTTACACGTCTCACCCCCATTTTCTCAGAATTCTAGTGTCCAGGCGGAAAAACTGCAATAAATCTTCCTCCCCCGCGATCTTCCCAGTTCCAGATGTTGGCGCACCAAAGGAAAAGATTCAGCTAGACTCTTCTTTTTCTCCCCAGAGAACTACACAATTTCAATTTGTATTGTAAAAATATTAACTATTTTTGTATCATGTGCCATCATAATGTTTTAATATTGCATTTTATAAGAAGGAAAGTGTATATTAGAAAGTAAGAAGAAATGGCATACAGTTACAGAAATATTGTTCTCAACAGTCCATATAAGCAAAAGATTCTTTTATTTTCATCTCGTGGTTATTTTGAGCGCACTCCTTGCCCAAATGATGATCTCAGTTTCACTTTGCCCGTCTGTCCTGACGCAGGTTGGCGCCTCAACCAAAACAGGTAGAGAGATAGTTTGAATTCAGCCACCTCCATTTACCAGGCCGTTTCTAAACGATTTTATATAGCCTCACTCTTCTGTCAGTTTTGTTTTTGTTGTTGTTGTTCCAATCTAGTAACTCAATTTTAACCCGCTTCCACTACGCAAATTGACTTGAAACTTTGATGTAGGCGTAAGTAATTGTAATGACAATACAAAATTTCGGAGAAATTCCCCCCATTCAACCCACACATCTCCAGGAGGTTAAAAAAATCTTTAACTTAAATTTTAAACTACTTCTATTACTGCAACCGACTGAAATTTTGAAAGCGAACATAGTTTTGATGACGATACATAATTTTGGAAAACTCACCCCTCACGCCCTACTAAAGTATGTCTTTACTGATTAATATTATTATTATTAGAAATAGAAACTACGGCTAATTATTAGAAATTAGAAGTAGTTGCTAAGGAAAGCATGTCGAATTATTAATAAAGAAACATGGATTTTTAAATGAATATAGAAAATGTGCATCTGTGAACCGAGAGGTACCAGTACGTACCTGTACGTATATGCAATTGCACACAATCGAAAACTTTGCGTTCCAGAGGTAGCAGAATTCAAACTAAGTTTTCGTTTCTAATTTTACTGTACTATTCCAATAATTATTAGCATCAAAGTAAAACTTGTTGCTTCGATTTTTTTAATGATTTTTTTAATGGAAATGAGATGGAAGTGATACATCATGACTTGTGGTAATTAATATTGAGACGGTGGAATTTAAATATCTTAAATAGCTATTTTAAGGAATATGGAACTCAATTTCTTTCCATTCTAACATTGAATATGTTAAGAAATTTGAGGAAGAAACAAATGTTTTTACATTATCTTATACATAATTGGCAACATGTGTATGAAAACATTCAGTGTATTTTCTATACAATGGAAAATGCACCCTTGAAGTCTCTCCTGACAAAACCTAGGGCTGTCATAAAATATCTATATTCCGAAATCGGTATCGGTATTTTCGAATACTGAAAATTCGGTATCACCAATACCGAAATACCTAATGTTCACACGAGACAGATAAATGGTTATAGAAAACGAGACGAAACAGAGCTCTCGTAACGCAAAGATTACAACTTTCCGAGACGAGACACCCTCTGCACAAGATATTTACGAGACGAGACAGCCTAAATCTCGTCGGCAACACTAGACATACCAAAAATATCGAAATACCGAACAGTGTTATTATAGGATATAGGAATATTAAAATACCGAATTCTTCTGAAATTTTAAAAAATGAGTACCAATAACTTATTTAGAAGGAGTAGCATGGCAGAGCTAAAACACCGAACCGCTATAGCTCAGTGGTAGAGTGTTGGTGTAGAATTCGAGAGGTCGTGAGTCCGATCCCAGCGGCGACCATCCTGAGTTTTTCCAGTCACACCAGGCAAATGCCGGGATGGCGCCTTTAATATAGGCCCTGGCCGACACCTTTCCGAATCCTTTACCCTCCCCTATTCCAACCTGACCCTTAGATGCCTAAAGGTCATAAATAAAATTCAAAGGCAGAGCTGAAACTAGGTCAGTTTTGGTGATCCTGCCTGACTCGGATATAGGTGATCCGGTCTAAAACTTGACCTGGCCTGAGAACTTAATGAGCTCCAGTTTCGTATTTTTCGTGTTCTGGGGATAACATCTCCGTTCTCGGTCAACCCTCAAACGCGAGGAAATAATCTCTAGCCATTGTCCTCGGGTCACGAGAACTAAATCGGGTCACTGGCTCCCATGTATAGACCCAATCCAAAACTTGACGTCGTGTGCTATAAGAACATCATTCTAGTGTTCATTGCAGAGCCAAAATATGTCAAACAACTCTCTGAACACTTAGGACCGAATAATTTGGAATTGAATTTGAATTTTATTTATGGCCTGTAAACATCAAAGGCTCAGACCAGGATAGGGGAGGTTAATTGATTCGGGAAGGTGTCGTCCAGGTCATATGTTGAAGGTGTCATTCCGGTATTTGCATGGTGAGACAGAAATAAAACTAAAAACTGCAGTCAGGATAGTCGGTCGCTGGGATCGAACCCACGACCTTCCGAATGCAACGCCAACGCTCTGCCAATGAGCTACGGCGGCTTGGTATCATAATAACTAAATCCAAATATTGTGTCTGTGAATCTGCGACCGAAATCGCACGAATCCATTTTACCGGATATCCGAAACATCGAAGATCCGGGTTTCGCATCTTCGGGTCCGGGTTTCAGGTATCCGGATCCGAGTTTCGGATCTTCAGACTCGGATCCAAGTGTTGGATCTTCGAATCCGGATCCGAATTTTGGATCTTCGAATCCGGATACGAGTTTCGGATCTTCGAATCCGGATCCGAGTGTCGGATATCCTGATATCCACCATAAAATTCATTTTACCTTTCCCCGCAGTCACATTTGATTTATTTATTGTTGTTATCTATTTTACATTTTTGGTATTTCGATATCTTTCGGTACCGGTACCATTCAGTACTTCCAGACACGTATCTAAAATTAAATTTCGGAGGGGATTAATGGATTTGGAGAGTTCAACTCCAAAGTCAGTCTGGGTGTGAAAGGTACCCAAAATATAGATAATTACGCCTAAATTATACTATTTTTGCATATTAAAAGGAATTTCGGGGTGGTTGTACATGTACAGACCGACCTCGAAATACATATAGGCCTACGTACTGTACATATCACTCAATATCATTGTTTCTCGGTATTTTGATATTGTTCGGTATTTCGGTATATCGATATCGTTCGGTATTTTGGTGCATCGATATTTCGGTGATTTCGGTATGTCGGTATCCAAAACGTACCGAAAGTCGGTATGAAAATCTTAATACCGAACACCCCTAACCTCGAAACCTGAACGCTGAACCATCTGACAAGCACCGATCATGGGTATAGACTACATATCCACTTTGTTGAATGTTTTTCCGTTTTCGAACGACTGTAGCAGCTTCCCGTAATTCAATAGAAAAAGTAACCAAGTGAAAGAAACGGCGTACTAAGACTACAGTTTAACAGAACCTGGAA
>JAGDQP010045026.1:2409-15712 GCA_022664845.1 Lepisma saccharinum
AACACACTTGCGTCAACGCGAAACAAGGTTTTTCATACCATTGGCGAAGAATTGTGGTGGCTGCTAGCGACACCATTGCCGAACTGCTGCTTCCACCTCCGCGTCCCAATTGTAGCGTTAGCCCTTAAGCTGATCCTTAAGTTTGGGGAAGACCCAAAAGTCGCAGGGCGCAAGATCCGGATCATAGGCAAGATGAGGTAGAATGTCCGTGAACCTCAGGCGCTGCAATGCTTCCTGAGTTTTGTGGCTTGTGTGCGGACGAGCATTGTCGTGGTGCATAATTACCTGTTTATCTTTGCGAGTGCGTTGCAATCTGTCCCGCAGTCGATTTAGGGTGTCAACGTAGCGATCTGAGTTTATTGTCTGACCGTCTCGCAAAAATTCAGTATGCACGACCCCATCCCAATCCCAAAAGAGAGTCAACAACACTTTGCCAGCAGATTGGACAACTTTGAATTGTTTTGGCGGAGAAGAGGACGTGTGGCGGTACTCCATCGACTGACGCTTCGTTTCCGGGTCGTAATGGTGTGTCCATGACTCGCAGCCAGTAACAATTCTGCGAAGAAAGTCGTCACCTTCCTGTTCATATCGGAGGAGCAGCTGCTGACAGATTCTCTTCCACGACTCTTTCATGTCAGACGTCAGTTGCCGTGGTACCCAACAAGCGCACATCATCTTGGAACGCAGAAGGTTTTTAAAGATGTGGTTCACTGAAATGGCAAGCGATGTTGCGATCTCGTGTTGTTTGATCCTGCGATTGCCCCGAATAAACTCGTCCACCTGATGTTGATGATCGTCATCAGAGGCCGTTGCGGGCCATCCACTTCGGTGCTGATCATGGAGATTTGATGCGGCTGGATTTTGGTCTTTCACAGTCCTTGCGCACCTCCGCATAGTGCTGACGTCAATACATGTATCCCCGAAACTGCAGTCATACGTCGATGAATGTTGCTGGGCGCACAACCTTCCGGAGTCAGAAATTGAATGACAGCTTGCTGTTTCAACCGGACGTCACTACTGGATGCCATGGATTGCTCCATTACTCTGGAACGAGAATAGATAGGAAGGTGAAACAAGTGACATTCTATAGTTTAAACATCAGTGTATTAATAATAGACAGTTCAGAATGAATACAGTACTAATGGCCAAGTAGTGGGCTTGGAGGCATTACTTTCTGAATGCCCCTTCGTAAATCAGAACAATAAGCGATAAATCGGCCTGTATAGTGCGGGAAAATAGAACATAGTCAATTAGTCACCGGTTGCCCTAGATCAATACGATGTTTGTTCTGCTACACTTGTCCAGAAAGCTATTTTCACTGATCATAATACCAAAACAAAGCAGAAATCTTCAGAACAACAAAAAATGTTGAACTGCACAACGAGAAGTCTGTGCACGTGCGTTTACTCTTTATGCTTCGTTGAGAAAGAGCACCAGAACAAAAACAACTAAAAGTTTCACTAACATCATGGCTTCTTGATTTCATATTCAGCGAGTTCTTAATAAAACAAAATGTAAGTATAGTAAGTAAAGACCAATTTACACACTATCTAGAATAAAACAAAGCCAAACAACCACTACAGGACTATTATTTAATAAAACTTCACAAAACTTCATTCATCTAATACAAAACTTCTGTAAATTAATACTTCAAGATCATTTCATATTAATTTTATTTTACTTTTGTGATTGAAGAAATATTCTATTTAAAACACTGACGCGTTGACCTAAGTATGAATTTACAAAAGATTTTGTTAGGTGAAGAATACTTTTTGTGGCTATTATACGAGGCGTGTCCGGAAAGTAAGTACAGTTTTGAAAAAAAAATACTAAAACAGTTTTGTTCTAGAAAAATTTATTTTTAAAAGAAAGGGAAAACCCTAAACCAATTCTCGATATAGTTTCCACCAATGTTCAAACACTTGTTAGAGCGAGTGACCAACTTGTCCAAACCTTCCTCAACGAAACATCCCGCCAGTGTCCGGGCGGCCTTCTGTTGTGAATGATGTGTTGGTGAGGAAAGTGGATGAGAAAATGAGTGAGAATAGACGGTGCACAATGACAATGCTTTCAGATGAGTTTCCTCAAGTTTCGAGAACTGTTTGGCATGAGATTGTTGCAGACCGCTTAGGTCGCAAACTGTGTTCCTGCTGGGTTCCGAAAAGGTTCACAGACGTCCACAAAACCAAACGACTTGGCAGAGCTTTACCATTCCTTACCCGTTACAGTAATGAAGGAGAGAACTTTTTAAACCAAATCGTGACTGTTGACGAAACGTGGGTTCGATATGTCACCCCACATTATGGTTGTCTTTACTGGCGGGATGTTTCTTTGAGGAAGGTTTGGACAAGTTGGTCACCCGCTATGGCAAGTGTTTGAACATTGGTGGAAACTATTCCGAAAAATAGTTTAAGGTGTGCTCTTTCATGTGAAAATAAATTTGGTTTGAACAAAACTGTTTTAGTATTTTTTTTTTCAAAACGGTACTTACTTTACGGACACGCCTCGTATAAACTTAAAATTATGTTTAAATGTATACATATGCGTACATGTATGTGTGACTGCTACACCAATCCACGCTGTAGGACCAAATTTCTTTCAGAAAGTATGAAATTTATTAAGAGTCCTCACATTTTCCATGTGTTGGACCTACCTGCAGCAAGTTTTCAATGGGCCTATAATTTGACCATAGAAAGATTGGATTATAATGTCTCCCCCAATATAAACAATGAATTCTCATTCCCCGTCTTAAATAAGCATCTTGCCTTCACTGACGTTTTCAGTTGCTTAGCTCCGACCATGATTACAACACGGGCTGAAGGTAAACAAAGTTATTTTCTGTCCCTCGTCTCTTATCTATTTTCTATTCCAAATCTTTCACAATTTGAACTATCCACACCCGGAATAGCCTTACGTCCAATACAGAACTTCCGCAGTCGATAATCATTTTTAACAAGTCGGTAGTAGCTCTATTTCAACCACAATCTCCTTATACACACACACATTCGACAATGAAGTAACTAAATTAGAAAAAGGATAAATGGGAGTGTATAAATTCTTCAAATATGATGGCATAGGCATTATGGTGTATTACTATTATTATTATTATTTTGATTGTTATAGGGCCATCTCCATTTGTATTATTGAGAATGTGAAATGGGAACTGTAATGCTTATGGTTCTGAAAGTCTGTACCAGGTCTATCTTAATTATGGGAATGCATAGAAATTTGTTTAGACGGTACAGGGTAGACGGTCTAAAGGTGTTAGGATTATTCGGGAATTTAAATCAGAATTCCGGAATTTAGAAAGTCGGAATTCCGGAATCGAACATTTCCGGACACCCCTAGTACACGCATGAACAACACCAATTGCATAGACCTGATAACAGATAGACTTAGCACGCTTCCCCATTTCTGGCTGCGCTAAAACGAATGGATTTTTGTTCAGAGCACGTGATTTTGAATCCATCCGCTAGGTAGCTCTGTCATAGACCTCGTAGTAGAATATGACGTCTATGGCATAGCTACCTAGCGAATGGATTCAAAATCACGTGCGCTGAACAAAAATCCATTAGTTTTAGCGCAGCCAGAAATAGGGAAGCGTGCTAAGTCTATATATTATGAGGTCTATGCCAATAGCCGACAAATATTCTTACTAGAGTTTCTTTTTCTACGTCGCTTATATTTCACAGAAAAAAAGAGTGTTTGTCTGAACAGAGGTTACAGAAAACAATGTGGTTCACATGGGCTACACAAAGGTTTGTATAAGCAGAGGTTTGTAAAATATAATCAAACAAACTAACTTATACTCTACTAACTATTCATGCTTTCCATTATGTAAATAACCTTCGAGAAAACTGTGAGGCAGAACAGTTATCAACTTGAAGAAAACCAACTAAAACATAGTAGAAGAAAACACCTTAGAAGCACAAACGTGCTTTACTCAGTGTATAACACGCAAAGTTAGGTGCTTGGACTCGATGAATTCTGATAGCTACTATAAAATGAGACGAAGCACAGTGGGCTGAAATCCCAAAAATCTGGCCAGAAGTAAAAAAAAAAATCGATTTGATAATTTTTAGGTCGAATACTAGAATGTTTGAAGTATCGAATTCCGTTGAAGTATATGCCCCTTTGTTATATCTGCGGAAAAAGCAGTCATTTGAAAAGTACTGTTTGACCGGTTCGGATGTAGAAAATGTGAACGTGAAAATAGTATATTTTTTAAAGTATCATAATTTTGTTAATTTTCAACTCTTTCTTTTTTTATTTTCAAAATGGAAGAAATAGACGAAGGTACGTAGATTTATAATTGAACTAATTAAAGCTGAGGAAAAAAGTTGAAATTATCACAAATTATCGTTGAAGTTCACAAAAAAAAAGAGAAAAAAATAAAAACAATTTTTGACAAATGTTGAAACACAATTATGAGTTCCGAAGAATTCTGTCAACGTATTGATTTTACAACACACTCAATACTATAATCTAATGGAATTTTAAAAAAGCTGCCTATAGGTGCTCCAGGATTTATACACGTGTTTTCCATTAGATGTCCAGAATGAAAAAGGTTAATTATGACTAAATTTGGAATGAAAAATAAATAATGTAAATAAATAAGGCCATACAAAGTGATTTAATCCGTGATTTGACGCACGAGGTAACAGTTACACCACATCATTATACATGTTAACACGTAAAAATACCTTTTGGTCAATTCGTCAAATCTGGAAATTATACCTAGGAATTTGCCCGCCATGTTGGATCCGCCTCTTTCAATTTTGACTTCATAATGATTATCAGAAACCTCAAAAACATAGCGGAACTAATTTTCAGCCCATTTGGCGAATTTAAAAAAAAATGCATTTTGAACTTTTGAATTTTGACTTCATAATCATTATCAGTCACTTCGAAAACCTATGTGTACATAATATCATGCAAATTGAACCAAGTTCTCATATTTTAACTAACTTTTTGGGATTTCAGCCCACTGTGTGACGTAGGTAGTCGTGAGGTCTCAGCCGTTAGGTCAGCGTCTCCAACGTCGCGGGTTCGAATCCCGCCTGGGGCATGGATATTCGTGGATTTTAATCATGAAGAACGGTAGTTCTTCGAGTAACGCTCACAAACGAGTCTGTTAGCGGCACTCACATATATACAGTTAATTTCGGATCTAGCAAACTATAAGCCCGATTCTGATGCTTGAACTTGCATTTGAAAGCTCTTTGCCATACTAAGACGCAGAAAAAAAAATCGCCGGTAAGACCTCCGTGGGACCCCCCAGGGCGGTTTAAAAAAATCAAAATTTTACATTTCTGATGATAGCACTGACCCCAGATCATATAGGTGGCCGAAATTTGTGGAATTTTAATTAATACTTCTATGCCTTTCAAATGGTGCATCACACGGCAAAATCGGTGAAGGGGTTCAAAAGTTATGACTTTTTAAGCTGAATCACAGCATTTTCACAAATGATCGAAAAGTTTGCCATTCTGTGTCTTTTTGCTTTGGCCCCAAACGGTTGGAACCAGGGGTTTGGAGAGTCAATTGCGGGCCCCATAGGAGTAAAAAAAAGCTTATTTTTTAATAGGAGTTGCCGTTTTCGAGATACCGCGGTCCAAAATCGAACCTTTTGTACGAAGACTATGCATTTTTTTTTAATAGGCAGCCTTACAAAATAAGTGATATCAGTATAAAAACCCCTTCGGGGTAAAGGGAACAGTGATGCAAGAATTCTACTCACAGAAGTGATATCCATTTTGCGAGTGACTTTCTTTGTGTCACTATGGCGGAAAGGAGGATACTAGGTCCCTTAATTGTATTACGAAGGAAAGACTTCCGCCATGTAGTGACACAAAGAAAGTCACTCCAAAAATGGATATCACTTCCTTTGTGAGTACAATTCTTGCGTCACTCTTCCCTTTACCATGAAGTTTTTTTTTATACTGATAAGCATTGTATTCATTTAATCGTGACGGGCCGAAGTCAGAAGTTGCTAAAATAACCTATACAAAATAAAGTTTGCCAAGGTTTCTTTTTTTTTACTATGAAATGAAAATTATGATACTTTTTAAAGCAGATGTGTTTCTTAAGCCCATTGCATTGGGCATGAGTCTTCTTATTTTCAATGACAAGTACACTTACCGAAAAATCCGTCAAAACACACTTCCATTACGCTGAGAGTAAGATCTTACCTCTAACAAAAGAAACATGCTGATGGATCCTATAAATGCGATACACACACCATAGTTTCCAAAAACAATTTTTCATTTAATGCACCACTTCCTTTGCGCAATCGTTGATTAATAGTAATAAAATTTTCGATTATTTGACAATAGTAACAATCGTTTCCAAATCTTGATTTATTGTCGTTCCACATTTGAACTTTATTTACCCTCTGCCTTTAACGAAATATTAAAAGTACTTAAGCTATAATTATTCAGATTTCGTTTTATACAATGACACAATAAATTAAATATTTTGATAGACAAAGTAACAAAAACACCTTCATTTTTTCAATTACGCAATTTCAGGTAATATACATTTTTTTCCCTAAAATTTCGTTGAATAAAAAAAAACTCAATGAATTATAAAAGAACGTTAATTTTACTTACGTTATAGCTGCATTCTTGATTTTCGTCTACAAAAGAAAGGAACAATATATAAGAAACACGATTTTTGAATTTATTAGATAACAGTTTATACTTACAAGCAAACATACTGATGGGGGAGAAAAAAGTTCTAATTTTTCTTTTCCATCATGGTTAGAATATCAAAATATGTACACATGCAAATTTTGGCAACTCGAGCTCAATTTTCGCTGATATAATTGTCAGATTCTTGTTTCTGAAGAGTGAAGAAAAGTGGGGAAATACCCTTATATTTGTAAAATGCTGAACGAAATGGAAAGCAACTTACATAGTAATGGATACTGGGTGGAAGGCGTTACATGTTGCAGGGTATGTTCTACACGGCCGCCATCTTGGTCCGCCATATTGAATCTCGATTGGTTTTCTTAAATGGGAAAGGCGTCATGTAATATGTCATTCTTGGCTAGAATTTTACAGGAAACGCGTTTCTGAAGTCAGTTTTGCCGTATATATATTACTGTGAGAGATAATGGTGTGTGACATTAGTATAGACTACTGATGCAATAGCCTGAAAACACCCATTTTGTTTTAAAATAATGAAGGAAATGTAAATGCATACAGATGCCTATAGATATGGCAAAATAATAAGGAAGAATTTGTATGCGTTTAAGTTTCAATTCCTTCATTATTTCAAAACAAAATGGGTGTTTTCAGGCTATTGCATCATTAGCCCATATTAATGTCACACACTATTATTTCTCACAATAATACATTTACGACAGAACTGACTTCATAAACGTATTTCTCGTAAAAGTTTAGCCCAGAATGACATATTAAACGACCCCTTCCCATTTAAGAAAACAATTCCAGATTATATATTGTAGTGTGTTTAAATTACACACTTTTTTTAAATTTTGAATTGTCTTTTTACTTGCAAATTACAACTGAACTTTATTTTTGTTTGTTATTTTAAAGTTAACTTTAGAAGACCCGAAAGTTTTTTTTTTTCTTTTATCTTTTTCCCTAATATTTCGGTAGAACTTAAAAACACACAAGATAAACTATAATTTACTTTTGCTTTGTTCTTATCCACTACATTAAAAAAAATCCCTTCCTTTTACTTTTTGTTGCCTTGAAAATATGTTTTTAACCTAAAGAGAGATTCTTTGGCCAACCATCGAAAAGTAAAATCATAATTTTGTTTTGGACTTAATTTCTCAATTTTTACTTATATAGTCAAAAACATTTTTGTCACTTGAGTTTTACTTTTGGTGTAAGTTATATATGATAAATGAAAAAAAAAGTAACAAGAAACTAAAATTAACCCTATTTCACGAATATAAATTTGAGTTTACTCTGAAAAATTATTTTTTACAAACTTTTTTCAGAATGCAACATTTATGGCTTTTAACTTTATTCATTCTGGGTATTTATTGTTAAAATAATCCTTGGGAAAATATATTTCACTGGAGGAAAAGTCCAAATTTATATATTTTGTGTGATTTGTATTTTCTTGTTGCATCCAACACAGATTCTTTGAGCAAGATATAACAATAGATATATAACGTTTAGACATTTGAAAGATTTCAAGAAGAATCTCTGCTTTGATTTTCCTATTCCTGATGCAAGCAAAAATTGGATTACACGCATATTTTCAGTTAATGCGTATGACGAGAGGGCTCACACCAGCAGAGGAAAACAAACATAGAAATATATATGGATGGTGCACTGAAATTGCAGTTCAAGGAACATTCCTTTCCAAATTTTGGGCTAATCTCCAAGAAGATTATCGGGAATTATAAGAGGGCTATGAAGGTGTTGACGCCCTTCTTAACTACACACTTGTGCGTTTTAAAAGTAAACATAGAAACTGTTTTTGAGAAAGGTAGGGTCAGAACTCGGCTTGTAAGTTAAATGTAGCACCACCCTTCATTAATAATGCTCCATGCTTCAACCTGCAGTAAATAAGATGAAACTTGGTACAGATTACATGTGTGTCGATTTTCAGCTTTCATATTACTGTAACGTTTAATATAGATATGTTAATGATTTCATGTATTTGTAATTTGTTTTACTTGCAAGTGGAGCGCTACCTCCACATCCCCCATGCGCCGTTCACGGCGCGTGCTTGTCGCACAGGGGATAGCTTTACTTCTTTTTTTTACCTTACCTTGCAACAATTAAAAACAATAATTTTAAGTGGGTATGGAATCATCCCAATAAAAATACTGTTAATACTAAATATTATACATGAGAAACAATAAAAATGTGATGTACTTCACGGTGTTAAGTCTTAAGTCTGGGTGGGCCATGGATAAAAAAAAAGTATTGAAAGGGACCCGTAGTAAAGAAAAGATTAAGTACCGATGCGTTAGATCTCTACGTTCATTTTTAATCATCCATGAACAAAGATGTGCCGTCTAACTTGACAGTACATTTTCGCAATTATTCTTAAATCAGAACAATTTATATTGTTACGAGTTGCAGAAGGATTCCCAACATGCACGCAGTGAAACTGTTTAACCACGGACTTGTTACGTAATTAAGCAAATGCTCTTTTGTTGTTATTCTTGTTTGAGAAACAAAGTGTCATGATGATCTTTTAATGACCTTCATCATGAATGAATAGCAAACACCAGATTTTGAAAGCAGCTCACTGTAAAACGAAAGCATTGTGTGCAACTGCCAACTAAGCTCGAACGACTATTCTAAGCACTACTATCCATACGCAAAATGTAGAAATACATTAATAAAAATTGCCCAAACACTGTATATGGATTACAAACGAGGTAACTTAACATGAAGAGAAGATATACAATAACAACTAAACGGTATTTCATGATCATACTGACTGTGAGAAGGAAGCTCATATCATCAATGCTGCAATAAATACTGTTTCAAGATAGATGATTAACCAGAATAAACTCAGGAACTTCCATATGTATATATATACATGACTTATCCATAAGGTCACCTTGGCATCACGATTTTATTCTTTCTTGCCTCAGACAAGGTTTCCTGACCTTTATTGCATGCTCTGCCATTTCTTACTCACACAGGACGTCAGATAAAAAACGAAAATGCTATTTTACTTGTAAAAACCCAAACTTTCGACACACCACACTCGAAACGCAAAATCATATCATAACAACAGATATCGGGTACCGCCATATTTTCCACCAATCAAGATACGAAGTACGAGAAATGTATTATGCCGCAGGGATCACGCACATTTCTTCTAAAATTACATAGCAAACTGTCAGGTGCGGCAATTTGCAAAAATTACTGAGGAGGGGGACGGGATGTTGAGAGAAGTGCTGAATTCTATACCCGTCCCGGGCGTGTGTAAGCGTGTTTACATTGATAGATAACCTACAGAAAATACACTTTAATTGGTGGAGCTACTACACGACCACCTACATTGAATGTAACACCAAACTCGGCCAAACTGTTAATATTCAAGCATGGAATATTGAGTTAGTACAGATATTCTGTCTGTTTTCTTACCTTTCCATTCAAGCACTAACCACGAAATCAAGGAAGCCACTAATTCCAGAACACCCATCAACAATATAGTCTCCACCGTTCTGCTACTACTATCTCCCTTCGTTCAGGAAGTTCCGCGATCACTTTATAGTAAAAATCCACCAATTTCTGGGTGAAGAAATCACCAAGCCAAGTTCAGTAAC
Organism: Lepisma saccharinum; assembly: GCA_022664845.1. Lineage (NCBI taxonomy): Eukaryota > Metazoa > Arthropoda > Insecta > Zygentoma > Lepismatidae > Lepisma > Lepisma saccharinum. The sequence goes on from JAGDQP010045026.1 coordinate 12,686, forward strand.
ACGTCGTCGTAAAAGAGTCTGCCACGCAATGCGTTTGTCAGTGCACCGAACAGATAATAGTCCGAAGGTGCGAGGGCTGGGCAGTATGATGGATGTAGTAAGACCTCCATTTCTAACCCTTAAAGGACTGTTTTCGTCATTGCTGCAATTAGTTCCGGCATTTCCCATCTGGAGCATCACGGGAGGCGTCTTGCTGGTCATTTCTCTGCAGCAGCCTCCTGAAGTCGACACCTGATGTTCAACATTACAGAGCAGCATTTATTGGAAATTCCTGGGGAGCACTCGTAGAGACCTGCTCGGGCCGAATTTTTCGGCCCAAACCCAATCCAGCCCGAATGTACCTAGGCCCGGCTCAGCCCGGGCCCGGAAATCTTTAGAAGTTTTTGTCCCGAGCCCGGCCCGATAAGTTTTAAAAAGTTTTGGCTCGAGCCCTAATATATTTGTATCTGGTATAATAATAATAATATAATGCATACAAGCCTATGTGACTGTTTGAACAATGTGATGCGCTTAGATTTGCTAGTCATTTTAATTTCATTCTTCAGGATTGCCGTTTCAATTTATTTCTAATACAAAGGATCAAAATAATCTTTTCGCTTTGAATAGTAGGATTACTTGTAGTCGCAGGTTTCTTAAATCCAGCAAAGAATTAGCTAGTCAAAGTATAACTTTTATTTACAAAACAAATTATCAAAAATTTGACCCCACCAGCAAGACCTACATTTGCACGGTATTTAACACCGTATTAGATTGCAACACTGACTTCATCCACCATTTCTTCCTGCGGGTCGCTGAAGTGGAGAGAAGAACAAAGAGTGCGGTTTCCTTTAATTTTTATATCAAGACGACAACTCTGACTGTTCACCCCCTGGGATCCAGTGGTTGGATTGACCATATTCTGGTATTGACACGGACCATCAGAGGAAGCTTCAATATGCATACTGTCTTTTGTTATTTATTGAGGGAAGGGCATGCAGTCACTCGTGTGACTTCCAACTGGGGTCAACGCCCCGTTGAACAACTAATCCTCTATAGCGAAAGTGGAGCCGCTAAGCAACACAAACTTTAAATATTGCATTGTTTGTAACACCTTTCACTCCAGGTGGCGTGCACACAGACTTGAACGTTTGGCTTTATTCCAATTATCGTTTAACGAAAGTCAATAATTACTGAACTGCTTTGAATAAGTGCAATTAATCGGCCCGACCTGAAGAGAAAGCAGTGTCGGCCCGGCCCAAAGAAATAGCGGAGCTGGCCCACCCAAGCCCGGCCCGTGCAGGTCTCTAGGGAGCAGAACAGTGAATTATTCGATTTTTGGCCCCACCAAATTTACCCTCCCCCCGTCCCGTACGGTTTCGGCGCCCATGAACAAACTGAAGGTTTCCGGTTGGTCGGGCGATTACCACAATCGCTTCATGTGCACGTGGTCATGGGTGAGGATCCATTGAAGGACTGGCTCGATGTCCACTTTACCAAAAAACTCTAGATTCTGTCTTTAAAAACTCGCCAGCTCGTTCAGGACGATAACCACAATTTAATCAAAATACCGCAAATGAAGACGTAGAAACTAAAATCGTCACTGTTCTTGAATGAAGGAGATCTGTATGTCCCAATCTAACAATAGGAACATTCATTTACAAAATAACATGTAAAAATATATTTCCATTTATAATTATCAGGAAATGGGAAGAGAGGTTAAGTATATTTTTCTGGCGGACGCAATATTAAGAATTTTACCTGTTATATTACCACTGCATTTCTTTTCGGAGAAAATGTATAAATGAAAGTAACAACACATTTAAACAGTGAGAAGATTGGTCTATGACGGTAGTGGCTCGAGATAAATTTATTTACGAGAACGAAGTTGTTAAGCAAAGTAAAATTTAACTCAGAAAACACTCTTTTAAGGTGTTAATTTTATTACCACCTCCTGGTTTAAAAATATCAAGATTCTGGCTTACAATGGAAGAACAAAAGTTTACTGAAATATCAAAAATGAAATATCTACTGCTTATAAAACATAATTATTTGCGTAACTGCGAGACTAACATTTTATCTTATTAAAAAGCTTCTGGACATAAAATAATAAAAAACGCAAATCGGAATGCAATGTGCTGAATTATGAGGGGCAGCTATTAAATTATGAAACAGCTATTGCTAAAGCATTCACGAAAAATTTCCAAATGACACACAAGTCAAAATATAATCTTAATGTTAAAAGACAGCACAGTAGTTCTCCATATTTAGGTCAATTAACCATTGAACTCGAACTGAATGACGTAGAAAATGCTGTAAAAAAAATAACCATGGACATCTTGTGGACCTGATAGAGTACCACCATATATCATAAAGGGCTGTACTGAAATATTAAAATATCCACTACAAATATTTCCAATAAATCACAAGCTACTATCATTTCCCTACCAAATGGAAATTTGCCAATATGATCCCACTCCCAAAAGTGGCAGCAATAGTAATGAACTAAAAATATACCGTCTAATACCCATAGTGTCCGCACCATACAAAGTGTTTGAAATTAATATCTGGTGTAGTAAAAAGTAATCCATTATTTTTGCATGACATTGAAGGCTTGACTTATCATAGTATGATCCGATTTAGGTCACATATGCGCCGTTTTGTTCGATAACGTGTTGCCATTTGGAAGGTAATATCATGATGCCTCTCTCAAAGAAGCCCTTGTCCCTATTGGCAAAAAATTGAGACAGTCGATTTTCACAAGCCTCTCTTGAAGCGAATTTTTCACCAGCAAACGTGTTCGCCATGGACAAGAACAGATGGTAATCACTCGGTGCCAGGTCCGGACTATAAGGTGGATGCATAAGAACCTCCCAACCAAGCTCCCGGAGCTTCTGGCGAGTCACTATCGATGTGTGTGGCCTGGCGTTGTCCTGGTGGAACACAATGCCTCTCCTATTGGCCAAAGCTGGCCGCTTCTGGGCGATTGCTGCCTTCAGACGGTCCAATTGTTGACAGTATAGTTCCGAGTTAAGGGTTTGGCCGTAGGGG
>JAGDQP010045027.1:0-15711 GCA_022664845.1 Lepisma saccharinum
TGCAACACCATATATCATATTTTATTTACTTTTACAAAAGCGCGACGTTCCTTTTTTTTGTCAAAAGACAAGCAACAAAAGTGCAAAATATACAATTAAACTAATAAAGTAAATTGCACATACATTATTGTAATGTTAATAAAATCGATAAACTTCTGAATTTGCACAGTCTTTAGCACGATGAAATGAACATCTTACAAACATCATATTTTTCTTATCGAAATCGTCAGAGTAACTTGCTCACTAAAATAAAAAATAGTTTTCGATAATTTTAGGTGAAATGCTCACGGCTGTATGCGTTATATTATTACAAATCACCATTAAATTTTGAATGGGGACAATTTGGACCCTACTTCCATCTCCAAGTTCTGTGCCGAGCCCGAATTTTCAGTGTTAATTAATGTGAATGTCTAGAACTTGTCCTGTGAACGTCTGGCTTCGTCTTGCAATTGTGTTCAATTATAGAGAAATTATTCCTCTATTTGTGGAGCAAATATTACGTAGACTTTAGGTTTTGTTATTTGGGGGCTAAAGAGAAGTCTACTCGAGCGTAACTCAGATAAAGGTTTGAGCATTCGCAAATACGAGAGGGACGTTCAACGTGAGTTAAGTGGATATTAGCTCTAATATAATGGTAACTTCTGGGATAGCGTATATTCTAGCTTTAGGAATGAAATGGATAACAAGATTTTACATTTTCCCTGAAAAGGCGCAGAATCTCAACTCGAAGATTAATGAACAAATAAGATACAGCACACACCGAAAAACTATATTCAATTCTAAAATATTCAGCAGAGCACACAAATCGTTCAGGCAATGAAACTATTTAAGCACCAATGTTTAAGAAATCCTTGAAACATACCTTGGAAAATAAAGTTGAAAGTTGTGTTCTTGAAAGGGCTTCTAAGACTTGTATTAAAATTGACTGCTTCTTTTAAGATGAGAATTAAACTGTTTAAGACTTCCATCTATGTTTCTTGGCTTCCTTCTAGAACTGTGGTACAGAGTGACAGCATGGACCGGCTGTGTGAGATAGCAGAAGATTGGTCTGTCGGGGTCTTTATATACGGTCTTGAAGTGACGAAATAATTAGGTTAATATAGTTCATTGCTCTCTTGTTTGTGCGTTTTAGTGCTTTCACGTGACGATCGTATGTCTTAAAAATTCACAAAATGGCCGCTTAAAGGAAAGTAGAACAATATGTCTACGTCATAATTTCCGTAAGTGTGTGTGGTTTGCCGTATATTGCTTTGCTAAAAGGAGTTCGTGTTGAGATTCTCTGCCCGCCATCTTTATTATTCTTTAGAATTTACAACAGAATAAAATATGTGTGAAAATAAAAGTTAATTATAGAAATATGATTACAAAAATGAAAATTTAAGAATAATTAATAATGATTGACAATGAGAGGCGATCACAATAAGGACAGCCTTAGTTAGCTTTGTAACAAGGTTTAAAACGAAACTGTACTAATTTCTTTATTATAAACCCTTATCCCCAGAAACAAATTTCGTATAATAACGAAGGTACAAAGAAAACACAAATTGTTTGTCATCAGGTACATCAATTAATGAATTTAGATCGTATTTGCGAGTCCAGTGAAATGGCTTCAAAGTTAGTTATATTATTATTAAATTCTGCAATCAGCACTATCCGGTATGCCAAAACTGAAATAATAAAGTATATTTACCAACAACGCGTATTGTCTCATTCTGTTTGCATTTAGTCTAATCGTTTTAATAAGTTCTCTTCCAGGAAATATGTGGTGAGATTTCGACATTGGAAATGAACTTTGATGATCTGTTGATAAACTGTTGTTGCTTACAATACGTATGGCGATAAATTGCAATAAATTGAAATCTGAAAACTAGGATTTAAATGCGTTTTGCTTAACAGCGGGAAATTTGCCGTTCTAAATCTATTTTCTGTCCAATGAGCGTGCGTATAGTTCATTCCTGGAATACCACCGCAATGTTTGTGAGTAAGTACGCGGATTCTACTTTAAGAACCTGAATTATGACTGGAAGTTCGTCAGGGTGTCTTCCACATTTGTTTACTGAATGCCAGTATAGTACGTTGGTAAAAATTCTCATAATTTATTATTTGTCATAAAACAACCTTTATATGGTTAATCTCGCTTCATCATATGTCATAGTTAATAGTAGTATAGAAATGTAAAAATAATTATGGTAATGTAAATTAACTTTTTTATGTTATGTGAAATGATTTGAAATTATTGTCTGATCTAAATACAAGTAACGTGATGAAACTACAATTTTATCCCATAAAAAATATATTTTAAAAACTGGAAGACATGTAATACTACATGTAATACCACCCATAAACATGCTTATAATTAACTTTATATGTTACGTTTTCATATTAGACAAATGCAGGTTGCACAATTTGAAAAAATAATGTCTTTTTATCCTTTGCATATTTCGTTTAATAAAATATGCTCGTTCGTCTTGGGTCCAAATATATAATACCTTCAGTGCTTGTAGATTGTCAATACATATAAATATATAAACTTTAAAATAACATTTCATTTTCCAGTGTCAGTGGGTGGTGTCATTGGACTGTTCCTTGGAGCAAGTTTAATGAGCATAGTTGAATTGTTGTTTTACATTTTTCTACGACCATGGTTTCTGCTGTTCCACGACAGACGCTTAAGATGAAGATGATGTGCTAACAACACCAGAAGCCAATACAACTACTAATTAGATTAGAAAGATTCGGATAACAATAAGTTTCCGATATTTTCATCGATACTGTCAATGTATTGCAATGCAGATAATAACTACTATCTTAACAAGTAACATAACTGTTATATATATATATATATATCATTGGGTTTGTTGTTGGGTTTGTCTCAATATATGTTCTATGGAACACCGTGTTTCACCTTGGGTTTGGAATATCTTAGATTTCTTCTGTAGAGAGCAAATGCCTATCAAGAAGTTATTTTCTTTAAACTTTGTGATATAATATTTTCTCCTTGCTATTTTCATTTTCACCTTACCAAAGGCCTGGCATATCATCCGCCCCGCTGCAGCTGCGTTTGACCCCAGTTTGAACTCATACGGCATACACGTCGTTATGACGCTCTGTGGAGGTCACATGTTCACTCTGTCCTTCCGCACGTTCATGGTGTAACTGAACTGCCAGAACCAGGTAATATGTTGGCTATACCCGCACCAACAACTAAACTTCGCCTGATCTCCATTCGCATTTAACTTGAACACAGACCTACACAAAAAGCGACAAAACTTTCTTGGTTCACTTTATGTTAGGCTAATGCGAATACGCTGGAAATAGCAGGTGGTCAGTTTTCAATACTTGGGGTGTTAATGCAGATACATTGTGCCAGGTGAACGGTCAGGCAGGTCATTTCGCTAATGTTGACTGTTTTGCTGCAATTGTTCGAGTATGTGGCAGCCCTCGATATCGATAAAATATTGAATTGGAGGAAAAATGTATTGGAGTTCGATGTTCACTTGCTGCTTGGATTTTTATCTAGCTTCACGAATTCGTTGTCAGTAACAGAGCAATAAGATTTAGGAAATAATTAGGATTTTTTTTTCTTTAGAAAATAAAACTTCTTTTTATGTTTTCAAAATTGGTAACAGGAAATCGTTTCTTTTAAAAATCATCGAAGCCCAAATTGAGCCTATTATCAATCAAGTCGTGACTCTACAGTTTTTCCGCCGTCAGGAAAGAAGTCTTATTTTGTTTCATCAATGTGACGCTAATGCTGTTCGAACGTTGCATGGTTGCAAAACGTGTATATGTGTATACAAGTTTTATTATATAAAACCGTGTCTGGCATACCAAGGCGTAATTTAATAATCCCCCCCTGTCAACTTATTATTAGATGAGAATAATTACTTAAGAACATGGTCAGCAATGTAAGACTACTATTAGATGTAATATTAACATGATTAATCATATACTCGTATTAAATATTCTTTGTTCCTCTAACTACGGCAAAAGATAATTAATAATTTTGGTCGAGTTAGCATTTAAATGAAGTCTCGTTACCTTATCTACGGAAACAAACCAGTCCAAGTAGCAAATGATACACACGTCGACTAATGTGCAACAATTATAAAGACACTGCGATGTTCGCATATAACTTCGTTCTTGGTGGCAAAAATTGTCCTATGTATATTGAGATTTTTAAATGTAAATATTACTTAGTCAGATACTCAGTGGTTTGAAATGTGAATTTTAAATAAAACGTGTGTAAATTGTATTTCACAATGTAAGCAAAGTGTCTCTATGGTGTGTGTACTGTTCAAGTTGCATGTCTTTTGTTACTAAAGAAGATTATATTTAAAAGTAGATCCTTAATGTTAAACTTGTTTTGTTCTGTGATATAACCATTTCCATGAAGAGTTTACCAAATAAATAAAACAGTTAAGAGCGAAGAACTAGTGGCACAAAATCGTTTTAATTTGTATCAATGAGAATTCTGTTCTGCATTGTATTTATATGTGGAATACTTGTCAATTGGAACTACACCATTAGTCAGGAATTTAGATGATAAACAACATTTATCAATTAATTGAACAACTGATTACAAAACTATTCAAGTCGTTTACATTAACCAGTGGATCACAAGATCTCTGCTTCTCAGTATGAGTTTTCAAATGGTAAGATATATTATTTAAATAGTATATTGAAATTATTTTAAGGAAACATCAATCTACGTTATAAGAAGGGAAAGGTAAGAAAACATGTTTTATATATCTGGCCCACGATACTGTATTATATGGAAATGTTATCAGTCACCGAGTTCACTGTCTGTTTCTAAGGCTACCCATAAGTTTTTTCGATCGTTCACGTGGATTTTTATAATTTAATATCTTCCGTTAGTGTGTTTCTCGTTTTACCATAATTAGCCATCTCCCACTCATTTTCATAGTGTATTTTTCCCAATTCACTACTTGAACACTTCAATGGTTTTCTTTGTCAGATGCGCGATCCTAATAAATAGATGTTGTTACTGATATTGGTGAGTAAACGATATAACAACCATTAATATAATATTCATCTACGTTGTACTTCAATAGTATAAGATATTCAGTCTTCGATATTTAAAATATTTGATAATATTCATTAGATTTATTATGTAAATGGGTTTAATTTCGTTAGGAACGTTAATTCAACAATTCCGAAAAATATTTCAAATTATTACTAAAATAGTTTAAAAATATTTACAATGGCTATTTACGTTCACATTCATTACAGCAAACATTTTACATAGCTTTAGGATCCAGTCTCATCTTCTTAAGTGCACCCCTCTACAGAGTAACATTTTGTGCCACCAAAATATTACACTCAGTCTGTTCTGTTAGTTTGATCCGGCAACCATAGTGAATAATGCTGAAATTTCAACAAGAATATTGATGGATTTCTTATGCATGAAAACGATAACACTTTATCTTCAAAAACTTAATTTCATCATTTAAAAAATACTTTAGAAGAAGAAAGAAGAGAAACATGTGTACTAATAACTGCATTTTCGCAAAAAACACTCTGAAACATTAAATTCATTTTAGTTACGCAAGATAGCACTATATCGATACGAAAATATTATTTCAATTTTAAATGTGTCTGTGTGCTGTTTCCAAGCATCTAGCTTATATTTTACAAGTGAAGCCAATTCATAATAAAGGGGAAATACACAGAAATTGTTAATTTTGTCTAATTTGCGTTTATCTAATTGCCTTGAATCACACGATTACAAGAAATGGAACTGCACAATGAAAACTCCTTTCACCAACATTGTATCTGCATCCTGAGACTTTCGTGTGAACTGTTATCCTTGTAATATCCAACAATTCAATAATAGTAGGAACTGGAATTCTTAGCGCATTTGAAATCACAGCAACTTGAAATATTCAAACCGAAATGCTGCAAAAACAGTCACTCGTTTGTGGCAAACTGTATAGTTACAAACTATCTTGATCTTATTGGTCGTTATCCCCACTTACGTTACCATCTAAAGAATATACGGATTTTCAAGGTATTTCTCTGTTCACACGCGCCTGACGAGTGCAAGGAGGTCCAGATTAACAAGCGTTTCCGAGGTAGTGAGTGACCTACATAAATTGTCAATACAAAGTCTTCTGTACCAAATGCTGTGAATAGCTAAAAACGTTTTGGATATACAAAAAAAAAATAATCTGTTTAATCTTGGAACTGCCTAATTTTCATTTGAACATATTATCACTTCCTCAATTACAAAAAAGATTTAAATATTTTTAATGAACGATTTAAGATTGCGAATATGATAATATTTTATACTTATTTCAACACCTTTTAATTCAAAAAGAATATTTTCTTAAAGTCTACGTATTTTAGTTTTAATTCTAATGATTTAATGTATTGCTAATTTGATTGTTCAGTGCTTTATGTTCCTTTACAAAATATTACTTTAATATCTAACCGGGTATTTTTTTTTCGTTTTTATTGTTATATTAAAATTGTTGTTTGAGGTTTTGAGAAATTTTTCCTCACGAATTGTACAGTAACCTTCTAAACGTAACATATGTAGAAAATCAAAATCAAAATAATCTGATCCTCAGTATATATATAGTATAAGCAATTGCTTACCAAGCCAAATGTTCAAGGATGGTTAGTTTAACACGAAACTTATCACTTTCAGATGCATTCAATCCATTGTGTGCATCTTAATTGAGATTTTTGGGAATTCACAGGAAAAGCGGTGAACGTTGTGCCTTTTCGAAACAGAAATATAATCCCTATTTATTTAATAGAAATTACCACTCATACATACTACCCACTGTTTAGAAGATTGTATGACATTTAGTATTTGTCATACATTAACATTCTTCCCACAATTAAAACAACATATTTTTTGTTTTATCTACGCCATTAGACAACGCACCACGGAAAGAAACTTATTACCGCTCTTTACCTGTCGTCGGTTCCTGTTGAATCAACCCAATACTTTTCCAAAAGTCGAGTATGCGTATTTCTATTTTTATGGTAATTGGAATATATCTTAATTTAATTGGAAATTCTTCTAAAATTCGTATCTGTCTTAATGGCACTTACTAATTCGTTAATAGAGTTAAACCACTTGAACGTTTGTGTTGTGTGTTGTGACAAGTTGGTTTTCACTTTCGTAGTTTCTGTGATTCAGAGCTAAAAAAGCATAGTTGTATAAATCGGTTGATATGATTACAAGCAAAATAAATCTGGAGTAATAAAGTATGACAAAAATATTGAAATTAAAATTGCAAGCAACTTACAAAATTATTACTTTTCGGATGTATGATTGACTTCTTGAACTTTTTAGCGTATTTTATTACTTAGAATGAATCTACGTGTTCTTCAACGACACCAAAAGTAAAGAAAGAAATACAATTATGCTTCTTTAGTTCTGAGCCTTCTTTATGTCGTATTTAATGCTAGATATATTACAAACTCTGGACATGTAATGTTAATTGAATAAAGTTTAAACTAATATTAATTAAATCTGTTTAATTTATTTTCATGAAAATAACCAATGTGTAATATTCGTTTTTCTTTTAATCCGATGAAGTAACTGACTAATATAAAAAAATTCCAAAACAAGTAGTTGAATTTGTTGTAATTTTAATGATATTACAAATGTGTAGGTTATAACAAAATATTTTAAAATATATATCTTGTTTTGTTGATATAATAGTATGAACTGGAAGAATTTCAGCTTGGTCGCCCAAATCTCACAAGATTATTCCGTCCTCTTCGCGTCTTTTTAACAATGTACAATATGGTGGAGTGAAAATACGGAGAAAAAAAATCTAATAAGAAAACGGCAAGGGGTGCAAAAGTTGCGTACATAAGTAACTATTGTGTAAATTCATTTCAAAATAGATCAATGTTTTCATTCGTACCAAGTTGGTTGAAAATTGGGTAAATAGGTCAAATACCCTTTTTTACTGGAAACTGAAAATGAATTTTTAAATTAAAATGTGGATTATTTGCTCATTTACGCTTCTAAGATGCCAATAGCTTTAATTTTGAACATTAGTGGATCTAAGTATGATCTACATGTTACGGGACAATTTTAAATATTTTTCGTTATACTCAGTATTACATAAAACTCCCTACCTCTCTCCCTCCCTCCTTCTCTGCCCTCGCCAAGCATTATTACGTGGCAACATTGTTATTTATTTGTATTTTTGACAATAGGCGCTATTTGTTTGAATAACTAACGACAGAATTGCACTAAACAATAATGCTGATTTTCTCCATACTAATAAAGCATAAGCTTGATTATTAGGTGAGGTAAAGCTAGTGGAATGTTTTTCAAGGTGAGGCTGAGCGTGACAGAAAACGTATCGGGTTGTCGTACAACTGAAGCTTCTCCCTCCAGCTGCAGTGCAGCTATTACTCAATCCGTATACAGTGGAGGTGTGCTTGTATATTGTGGACAATATTGGAGAGCTTGCTGCAATAATGTGCTTCTTTTGTTTGGAGCTATTAGGTTGCCAGTGTGAAAGTTTAATACAACTGTTTGTTTCTGTGCAATCTAAAGAATTGAACCATACCCGAGACAAGTATGACTGAGTTTAACGACAATAAAGGTGATAGTCACTAGTTAATATGGAAGCATTATTTCAACTAGAATACGAAAAGTAATTTTGTATCTAATTTTCGGAACTCCGAGAGAGATGGCGAACAGCGTGTTACATACACATGCCGACATTTTGAGGTGTTATTTGTTTGTTACAAAAAGCATGAAGGCAAAAGTCTCTGCAAAAGAGCATAAAATCATGGATATATCGATCGAAGTTGCTAACAGAGTATACGAAGTGTGGCGGAACATTAATTCCGATAATATCACACATACTAATTATTCAGAAAGAAAGAATGTACCACGAGAAATACCTACATTTATATAGAAAAAACGTAAAGGTAAACAAAATGACAATAACAATGAACACTACCCAAGTGTAACACTCCGATTTTGATCAAATTTGGCAGGTACATACTACAATGAAATAAACGAATACGTGTTTTTTTTGTTGTTGTTTTGTTTTTTGCTTCTGCGGAAAAACGCTTTTAGCGATCAAAAGCCCCCACCCAAAATTGTGAAAGTAGCCGCCCGGAAGGCGAGAAGAAGTGGACCGAAGTGAATGAAATTGTGCACATAGATGGTACACGTACAATGAGAGAATGCATGTCCTGGAGACAACGGATGGGTGGGGCACACACCCCTCCAAATATTTGATCACGAAATATCAAAAGTGCTAATAAGTGTACATCAAAAGTGCCGAATGGACATGGAGAATTGCAACGAAACTGTGTGTATGGACAATACGCAAAAAATAATTGAATACGTGTTTTTTGATTTTGTGCCCAAAAACAATGTGAGGGCAAATGGGCTCCTCCCAAAAATGTGGAATGCAACGCCACGAGCGCAAAAAGAAGTGTACCGAAAGTAATGAAATTGTGCACAGATAAACTAGACACAAAATAAGGGAATACGTGCGTCGTAGTTCCCTGAAAGACAAAGGTTGGGTGGGGCACAGACCCCTCCAAACAATTGATCACGATATATCCCCAGTCTTTACTTCGAGTGTTCAAGATGTTTGATGCTTGTAGACTTATTTGCCTCTCCAAAATAGCCGAGGACACAGAGTAACACGTATTTCCTACTTTGAATCTATCTATGCATTGGCAGACTTTCACTATTTTCACACTAGCCGTTTACTACCTATAGCGTATTTCGTACTAATATTACGGGAGGGAGGGCTTTTACTCACTTACATGTTTTCCGCATAAACAAACCAACTACGGGTGGAAACTGGAAGTGCTTGAAAACTTCTTTCCACGACCATCTGAATCCACTAGTGTTTTAAAGGCCTGAAAAAAAATGAAATATTAAAGAAAAAATCAAGAAAAATTGTTTAATTTTCCACGAGACAAAAAGAACGTGGTTTCATTGAAGAAATCATGTTTGTTTGTTTGTTTTTTTTTTTTTTGCTTCTTCATCACGAATATTAACTACTTAATGGAAATTTGTTTTTTTCACAAACTTAAATAAATAATTTAGCGAATTTAATGTACTTCAAGGCTCTTGCAACTTCTTAACGATTCGTAAATACTTAACAAAGATTTGTCGGTCTCACCCATTATGCCCCCTCCGCTGTGGATTCTGGTCATAGAAGCTACTGTAAATATTGTTGAGTATGTAACGAAGATCTGGTTCGCATTTCATTACACAATAATAGTAAAGTAATAGTAATTTATTTTACAATAGAAAAATGATAGGAATGAATTTTAATTTCTGGAATGTACTAAGGCAATGAATGGAATGACAGAATACAACAAATATAATGTAGTTTCATACACAAAATATATTGCTTTATCATAACACTCATCATAATACATAATAAATTGATTAGGCATATTTCGATAAAAGTATCAATTATACAGGGTGAGGCAGAAGTCCAGCACCACCCTTTTATTTTTCAAACGGCTTGAGGAAAGATGACGATACTTTGGGTATGGATAACTGGGCGCACCAGATGGTGCCATTTATCAACGTGGCTGCCATCTTGAAATCCACCATTTTGAATTCAGGTCCAATATTTCAAATGGAAAGGGGGCATGTGACATATCGCTTTAGGCAAGAATTTCACCAGAAATACGAATCTGCAGTTATTTTCTACCTAACTTTATTCAGTATTGAAATTTCATGAAGTAAACATCGCATATTGCATCATGTAATGGGTTTTAATTTGTCGTTTCAAGTGATGTAACATGGCTCTTACCCGCCAAGAGAGGATTGAAATTGTTCTCATCAGTAGGAAACGCAGTGCCACAGCCATCGCTGTTGACTTCAATGCCCGGCATCCAGAGAGGGCAACATTGCACATACCACAGTGTTGCGTATTTTGCAAAAATTTAAAGTTTCTGAATCTGTACACGACAAACAACGCAGTGGACGCCCGAGGACTGCAACGGATGAGGAAACAGCAACGGCAGTTGTAGCTTCCTTGGTGAAAAAAACCGAAGCTCAGTACCAGGCGTTTAACTGCAGTTTCAGGTGTAAGTCAGAGATCGATACTCCGTGTGTTGCACACAAATAAGTGGTATCCATACAAACTCCAACTGCAGCAATACCTAACGGAGGATGACCCAGATAGGAGAATGCAATTTGTAGAATGGGCTGTGAGGAAGTGTAACGAGGATCCTACGTTTCCTCTCAGTATGTTGTTTATTGATGAGGCTCTATTCCATGTGAACGGTGAGGCCAATAAACAGAATCACCGTTATTGGTCAGACACAAACCCAGCATGGACAAATGCCTCGAGGGTACTTGGTGGGGAAAAGGTGGTGGTATGGTGTGGGATATGGAACACTCGTTTCATCGGGTTATTCTTCATCCATGGGAACCTAAATAGGGACTGATATCTTGACATGCTGCAGGAATAAGTGTTTCCATCACTGCTGAACCCAGAAGGTAACTTCCCTGCCTTTTACCAACAAGATGGTGTGCCTTCTGACTATGCATTATGTGTCAGGAAGTGGTTGGATGCACAGTTCCCGGGTCACTGGATTGGTCATCGAGGGCCAATTGAGTGGCCACCCCGTTCGCCCGACCTGACACCCTTGGATTTTTATCTGTGGGGCTATCTCAAAGCACTTATTTATCAAGAAAAAAAACACCTGAACAACGAATCACGCACTCTTGTGAATCTGTGACGCCGGAAGTGTTATTACGTGTCCATCAGGACAGGGGAAAAGGTCTTGCATTTTGTGTAGTACACAACTGGGAACACACAGAGCAATTCTTATAGGATCCCACATGCAATGTTTATTTCACAAACTTTCATTACTAAATACAGTTAGGTAAAAAGTAACTGCAGATTTGTATTTCTGGTGAACTTCTAGCCTAAAAGATATGTCACATGCCCCCTTCCTATTGGAAATATTGGACCTGAATTCAAAATGGCGGATTTCAAGATGGCCGCTATGACGGTAAATGGCACTGTCTGGTGCGCCCCCACCCCAACTACCCACATCTAAAGTTTTGTCATTTTTCCTCAAGCCGTTAGAAAAATAAAATGGTGGTGCTTGACTTTTGCCTCACCCTCTATAATGACCATAAGAGCAATGTAGGACATATCTTCAAACTTGCCCATAGTAATACACTCTAATTTTGAACAGCATGTATATTCACAGTACTATAAGTTGCTTAACCACGAGTCTTGTTTATTTAACAACCAGTTCTTTAAAACCCATTCAATGTGGCATTCTTATAAGTTTTCTTTATACAAAAGAGCTCCTAAAATATTCAGAAAGCATTGTATTTAACCATGAAGTCATTTTCTTGGACTATAAAGTAATAAGTTACAAAATAAGTTATTACTAGCTTTCACAAACTAACTGTTTCACCCTGAAACTGTTCAGCGTTCGAACGGGCTTATCATATTTCTAAGACAGTATTTACTTTCATAAAGCACGACTATTCTTTCTTGGCTTTTGGTAAAATTAGTCCAGTCAATTTAGGAGAAAAAGAGGCTTAACCTAGAACAAATTGCAACAAAAATGATGTTTGCGGTTTTTGGCTCTATGAAGTGTACCTAATAACATATCGAAAGTCTACCAAAATCTGAATGGCCAAATTCGACCATTTTGTCCGCCATCTTGAATATTGGCCACGAATGACTTTGAAACCTAAATGTAGCTGTAACTCGGCTGCTGCAAGCCTGTTTTTAATAACATTAGTATCAAAATGGAAGGAAATTCCTACAGAACAATTAAAAATAATTTACAACAGCGTTTAAAAAAATTGGCCCTTCTTCGTTCCTGAGATTTTGTGAAACCAGTTTATTTTATTCCTTAAAAGGGGGTTAATCGAGAACAAATTGCAACAAAAATTTTGTTTATGGTTTTGTCTGTATGAAGTATCTGAATAACATATCGAAAGTCTACCTGCTATGTCATACTGACTTAAACATGATTAGCAATAACAATACTTCCCGACGTTATAGATTATGTACTATGTCTCTTGCGTGATTTTACCAACCCAGTCCCCATGGTCCAATGGCTAACATGTCAAACTTTGGATCAACAGTGTGTTTTGATTCCATGGCTGACCGTCTTGACTGAGGTTTTTCAGAGTTTTCCTTAGTTTCGCTACATGAATTCCGGAATGGCACCTTAATAAAGACCCTGGCCAACATTCCCCCACATCCTATCACATCCCTGTTCCTAGTCTGAGTTATAGACACCAAAAAGGTCATAGAATATATTCAAAATTCAGTGATTTTATCCAAGTTTCCATTAGCTGTATAGTTTCTTGATTGTTTATATAGGCCTTGCAGCAGTTACAGACCTTGATGTTCCAGTTCAATCCCATCAACTTATGCACTGTTCCAGGCAACATAGACCACAATATACGGATTCTTGATGGACATGGAATATTTATGGAATGGGAATGATTGCAACAGTAACTCCTGCATCAGAAATATCAGCACCTCACTTGGTTCCAAGAAAACAATGTTTCAATCAAGGACATCATAGATAAAGGAAAGTTTTCCTACATAATAACTTACAAACCACCAAACACAAAGATAAATCTTTTGTTTGAAGAACTTAATGACAATTGTTTTCAGAATAAATAATCCAATTTGTTTCCTGATGTAATCTGGAAATGCACACCGTTTCTAAAATGTCCACGACCAGGATGGTCAGCAGCCATGCATATGTTTCACAAAGGAGAGCACCCTGGAAGATCCTCCATCTTCATCCTGACCATAGTGGACATGGCTCAAATGGACTTAACCTGCATTTTCTAAACACTGACGTTCTTAGCTTCTAATGCACGTCGTAACAACTCAACACCGATTGTGACATTTGATCAACCACTCTGGTGGAAAGCTTTGACTATCATATAGAATGAACCAAACTGGAGCTACTTGAAAGATGTGGTGCTTTTAGTAGGTGGATTGCATATTGAAATGAGCTTCCTTTGTATTGGACATTTGAAAGCGAATTCTGGAATTCAAAAAGCGCTTGAAGTAATTCATGCTAACAATGCTGTAGTGCACATGCTTACAGGAAAATCATTGGCTAAATCTCGGCGAGGATATATTCTTATAGACGATGTGCTTAATGCTTTGTTGTTAAAAAAAAGTCTTTGGGATTCATATAATGTCCTTATGCAACAAAACCGATAAGTACCTCCAGGACCAACGAGTTTGTAATGAGCGAACCAAGAAATTCAAGAAGGTGGTATGGAAGTAGATAATGAACTTAAAGCGTATCCAATTGCTGAAAGTACAGACAGGAAGGAAAGTAGTTCCTTGATCACTGATATAAAAGCATTTTACGCAGCTGCAACTGTGGATGCCAGGGATGAATCTCTACAGGATGATAGCTTGAAGAAGGTCTACGACAGACTGCAAGAGGTGAAAAAGAATAAGAAGGAATCAAGTAGAACCAGCCGATAGTGGATTCAATATATCACTATGGTAAATATTGTAAAATATTTCATTACTTCAGAAAGAACTGGAGACTGGGTTCTACACCTCCAAAGCCTAAGAGAAATGCTTCCACACTTTGCGGCAGCTGGTCATAATCTGTGCGCAAAAAGTGTTTACCTATTTCTTCAAAGTATGCAGAGAATTCCTAGTACTCAACCACATATTCATATGGAAGGATATCATGTCGTACGTCGAACGAACCAATTCTGTGCTGGTCTGTCCACGGATTTTGTTATTTAACAGGTGCTAATGCGAACTATAATAGGAGCCGGGGTCCTCACACGAGGAAGATGAATGACAGAAGCCCAATGACATTGGGTGCAATCAATGGTACCGTGTAGTGAAGTCAACAGCGCAATGCAAGAGTTTACTGAAGTTCGACACCACTGATCAACATAAGGAAGCTTCCAGTGCAAGGCAAATGCAGGACACACTAGATTTCGATAAACTTATGAATTTCTTCCTGAATATGAATCCCTTTGAGATAGATGGGTAACTCCAAAGCTTAACATCAGGCATCGTTCCACCAGACCCCGTAAACGTGGATAAAGCTTCAGAAATCACGCTGCCGATTATTAAGTATATGCAAGGAAAGCAGGTTTGTGACTATTCATTTAAGCGAAAACAGCAGTGAGTAACAATGGGAATCAAAACAAGTATTTTAGTGCAAGAGGACACAATTCACTTCGATTCTCATCTTCTATTCTAGCGCTTGACTATTCTTGCTTCATCACACGAAATCATCTCCGAAGATTATTCAAATATGAGCTTTGCAACTACCCAGTTTCCTTGTTTGATGCTTCACATCTTCCTAGAAAAGCTAACAAAGCAGCATTGGCCGATGCCACCTGGTACAATTTACAGTCAACACAGAAATAAATGGAGGTAAATGCATTAGATCCGTTGTACGTTCTTGACGGATTTGCTCTCCTACACCGTGTTCCATGGTGTCAGGGGCAGTCTTTTTCTGAACTTTGCACTGCTTACCTCATGTATGCTCAACGTCGCTATAAGGAAGTAATTATAGTATTTGATGGATATTCTGGGGAACCCTCCACAAAAAATGCTACTCATATAAGAAGATGCAAAGAGTGGCGGGCACTTGATGTTTATCTCAAGCCAGAAATCACACTCCATCTTATGAAAGCAGATTTCTTAGCAAATCAGAATAACAAACAGCGATTTTTACATTTGC
>JAGDQP010045029.1:0-15711 GCA_022664845.1 Lepisma saccharinum
TAAATTCATGTAATAATTCACAGATGTCAGTGCGTGACGCTGTGTTTCTCCTCCTGATATTATATTAATACATTCTGGAATTTTATTATAGAAATTAAACTTAATACATTCATCTTGAATATGGTTTGTTGATTTTTTTTGGTGTGGGGGTCCATACTTTCATTTTGGGGAAATGTATGTCTGAGTGCGGGTTGCAAAAATGTCAGTGCTTGACGACAACTTTAACATTAGTAATATATAGTATTCTTATTGATTACGTGTTCCTTCACCGGGAATGTATTCTTGAATGTCTCCTCTATCCAACGGTGTGCTGAAATCGCCTTTGTAAAAATTATAACAGAAGTTATAAGGCAATTAAAGTCGAAAAGTGTATTCTAAATGTCAGTGCGTGACGCGTGGAATTGCTCTATATTGTAGGTATAGAACAAGTGCAATTAGTACTTTGTATATACATTATTAGATTTTACAATGTTAGAAAAATTTGTTGTCTATGCTAACTTTTCATTGATGACGTTTCTTACCCAAACTGAAATACAGTTCACCTGATATTAAATAATTTTGCATTTCTATAGTTATAATAGTTTTTAAATGTTTAAACAAAATTGTTCATCCGTTCCATTTTATTTTATTTATTTATTTGCCGACATTCCAGAGTTGTATTCAATATTTATTTCAGCCATCAGAGACTACGCTTGTTTCTTCTTTAAAATATAGTCAAGCAATTGTATTTCTTCCGTAAATATTTCTCTTGTAGACTGATCAATAACATTGTTTGTTAAGCATTGCTTTTAATTAACTGATGAAAAAAAAGTCTCATCTAGCATATGCAAAAAAGAGGATGTATTTTATTATCGCGAATTTAGAACTGCTAAAATAAGCAAATAAATTGAGGCACAAATACTTCTATTGATCAGTATACTTTCGTACTATTGTGTAACTTTCTGATATTTTTGTTATGTCATTAATATTTTGAAACTCATTTTTCAGGTAAGAGAAGACGATTTCCTTCCGAAACACATATGCTTTGAATGTGTAACCAAAGTTGAAGATATCAGTAGGTACAAGGAGAAATGCACAAGAGCAGAAAACGTTTTAAAAGCTTGTTTGCCGTCAGTAATGAGATCAAGGAAACGTCGTTCTGTGGTAGGTTATAATAAATTAACTTCTTGAAATTGTTCTACTGTTTCAATTCTGTTGTTCTTGCGCTTCAGCAGCAAATGCTGTCAATTTAGGTGCTTTGACAGTAAAATACGATATTCTTAGGACTTGTAGACAACGACCACTGTAGTAACAATAAAACTAACTGTATTTGTAATAATAGTTGTGTTGAAACCTGTGATATCGAAAGCTATTTACGAATTGTATTTATGGTATTTAGACATCTAAGGCTCAGACCGGGATAGGAGAGGGGAAAGGATTTGGGAAGGTGTCGGCCAGGACCTATGTTGAAGGTGCCATTTGGCTGGTATGACGGAGAAAAGCCATGGAAAGATCTCAGTCAGGATGGTCGGAGAACCCACGACCTCCCAAAAGCTACGCCAACGCTCTACCACTGAACTACGGCGGCTCGGTGAAATCTATTTAGGGACCACTGTTATTATTTGTATACCGCATATTGTAAATTTGAAAGGCGAAGTCTTCAGTTTGACATTTAAAGATTTGTTCCTTACTGAGTAATCTAAATTTCAATCCTGAGAAATGCACAGTTCTTGTTATCTTTGTCTTTATAATTTCAAGATAATTGCAATATGTTCGCTCTTACATGAAATGCAGTTTCTAAGTTTTACATCTCTCCCATATTTGGAGAATTTTCATTCATTTTTAATTTGACTCGTCGTAGTTCTTATCCAGATTGAAACGCAGAATAAAATTCATACCACTGATAGAAATCAAGACAAAATTTCTTGGCATGTATACCTACTTGAAACTTTCTATCATAGTTTCTTCAGATAACTAGTACCTTCGTCTGGGGTGTAGAAAAAGGTTAAATGGACTTGAAGGTGTGATGGAGCAGAACCTAAAAGATACCTTGTCGATGCATGGATAGAAGGTGATTCGCAATGGCTGTCTTATATGAAAATCAAAGAGGACTGATGCTGCCTGCCTCAGCTTTTTTCAAAAGTGCAACGCAAACTAATTGACCTTGCAAGTTGCAGGGCTTCTCCGTGGAATTAAAAATCTAATCACGCGCTAGTAAAAATGCAAAAATATAGTCAGGGTAAATTGCGAAGTTCTACTCAGTTGCAAGAAACATAAAAAGAATAGAATGAGTATAAAACGTTCTGAAGTAGAGCCCCGGTTTCTAAGAAGCTAATTGTAGAGAGTGTAAGCTAAAGAACAATGGTGGAAAAAGCTGGTGGCCATCTTGAGCAGAACGTGTACTAGTCAAAAAGATTAAAGAATGTAGTTACCAAAATGTGACCGGGTGGATCAATGTAAACAGTGTAATTTTAAACAGTAACTATAACCATCCGTGGTAAAAATATCAATTGAATGATGTTAAGTAAAGGAATAAAGTGTCTGAGAGAGATAATGGTGAAGTTGCCATTGAGCCCGGTTGCTGAAAAGTGTTCCTCGATCCGTGGATCTTCGTTGCACACTAAACCTTTAAGGCAAGATTAGCTAAATGCTAGGTTAATCCGAACTTTGATTTTACTATGACGTATATTGAATGATGTCATGTGAATACTGTAATTTGATTGGTTGCTGAGGTACAAACAAGGAAAAAGCGAGCACCGCAGGAATTATTTTTTTTTTTTCAAAATTCTATGTAAATTCTGCTTGGTAATTCTGTGGTGTAACTTGCATGCCTGTTGGAAACTGATGAATGCAATGGGAAGGAAAGAAAAGAGCTCTAAACTTCAACCCACAAGGAACAGAATATGTTTTGGGGCTGCTGAATGGATACAAAAGTATTATAGAAAACGAAAAAGAGGGAATGCTGTCACTAGTTATTACCCCAAATGGGGAACTCTTACAAATAGCTGGCTGGTCCACCCTACACAGTACTAATTTCAAATTTGGTAAATTTAGATTTTAGTATATTGAAAGTAATACGAAATTATTTATTGTGTGAGAAATGTTATTTAGCTCCTCATTCACCTTGTCCTTTTCTTAACGCTGTAGCTGGGGAAGATGCCAATATTTGGGAAAGAAAGCTACTTTTGAAATCAACAGATCGTTGGCCTACATTTTGATCCTTTAAAAAAAAATATTGCCAATATTTTCCCATCATTTTGTGGATCCAAATACCCACCACTTCCTCCGGGGCTTTGCAGAAAGCTAAGCAAATGAAATATAAGAGATTGGTTTTCTCCATAACCCAGAAGAAGGCACTCACCCAATTTACTCTTTTCAATCAAAGAAATGTGTCGTGACTTTAGAGGGTAGTTATTCTCTAATAAAATAGTTTTAACGCCTGATAACAGTTTTAACAGTTATAATTAGTATAACTTATTCTAGTAGTTTTAATACTATTGTTTGATTGTTAAAATATCCAAAATTGAGTAAAGTAATTAAATGAAAACCTTTGCCATGTACTGCTAATATATTTTACGGGCCATTGGTTGAAAACTACTATGAGCGTGAAAGGTATTTTGTATTGAACATCTCTTTTAAGTGTATCGTATATAGATTTAATGCCTTTATTATATTCTTAGTTCGTTTGTACTTCAATTTGTTAACATGTACAAGGGTACATTCTTCTCACCTATCCCATGTACTTACTCCTCCGCGCTACAGGTCAGGCTGAGCTTCGTACATGGGAGTATTTTCTGAACTGACTCCACGCGAGTATTGTAAGCTGTTTTGTCAAGTTCATTGAACCTAACTTACAGAATTACTTTGGGAATAAGAATTTGTGCAGTTTAGGAGAGATCATCAATAGGAAACGTCAAGAGAAAAGGGGTTACGAAAAATGAAAAACAAAAAAAACTGAACAGGGCTATCAACAGAATCCCCATAAAGACAGGTAATTTGATCAAGGGTTCTGCCTTGATCGAACCTAAACTGGAAAAAAACAATAGTATCAGCCCCATGTGCACCTAAGTTTACGGTTTACCTAAAATTCATAAACAGAACGTTCCTTTCTGTATTATCATCTTAGGCCAACATTATCCAATCGTCAAATTGTCTAGAAATTTGAATATATGGTACTTAATTTGACAGGTTAAAACAACAAATCCCAAGATTAGTTAAACGTAAGAGAGCCTCCAGTGATATTGTTGACATGTTCCCTTCCTGTTGCCGTGGTCATCGATTGTACGGAATCTTTGTTAAGGAAAACAGGCTACACATAATTGGAAGCAGTAGAAATAATCAAACTACTTACTTAGCCGTGGTGGCTTAGCGATAGAGCGCTCAAGTTTTGTGTTTGAGGTCACTGGTTGATCCCGGCTTGTGCAGTGAGGGCTTTGTGGCGGACAAACACTGTGTGCATGGGTTGTCTCGGGGTTCCCCCGTTTACTCCCACTTTCTTCGTTCCACCTATTCTCACATCATCATCCATTTGGCCTGAACCAAAGTTGTCTGTGAACCAAAATGCCTTAAATAAAAATTCAAATTCAACAATGGGAAGGACGTATGCTGAAACAAAATGGCAAGCGGCGTACGGAAACGAGTGGGAAAAACTAATTTTCTGTAAATGTCATAATTAGCAGACTAGTGTTAATGATTGGTAATATAAATTACAAGATGTTAATGTTAAGTTAAAACGTGTATTGTTTGTGAAAATATTTAGCACTATTTACCAACCTGCCACAGCTCAGTGGTAGAGCGTTGGCGTGTCGTAGGTATTCATAGTAATAACTAGGGCCCGGATTCTTAGGTTTTAACCTATTTTATTTCTTATTCTATTCTATATATATACATTCGTTTCAGTCATTTCTTAATCAAATGTGCGAATCCTATAGGTCCTAAAATGCTAAAATGAGTTAAGAATTTAGAAGAGACTAAATTGAACATTTTAGAAAAACAGATAGGAAATTTTGGTATTAATACATGAAACTCTGACTATTCATAGAAAAACGTGCACGAATATATATGCATTTGGTTTCAACTTTCTTTCACTTTTTGCTGTTTTCGTTCGTCCTGAGCCCAAATTACCTCAACACCTTAAATAAAATTCAATTCAATTCATTTCTCGTTTTCGTTGGGCGTGTGGAACTCTTGCAGAGTTATACTGGTATTCATGTACCGCGAAGTTGGTAATTGAGTGGCATGATACATTGTCTGCGTTAATAAAGTATTCTTACTATTCCTAGGTACCATTGTTTTACTATTTCTTTTAACACAGTTTAGCAATGAATGCGGTGTTAAAGAGAAAATTTAATTGGCTCGTAAGTGGGTGAAAGGGCATAAGTCGTTATTTTTCAATTTTCTGATTTTTGTGTCTTCAATGAAGGAAATTGTTTCTCTGTTATCGGATAAAAGATGGGTGTAAGTCTAGCAACAAAATAAATGCTCTTGAAGTGAAACTTAAAGCTTCAGTATTAGTTTAGACTGAAGAATAAACTTATCTCGCTCTCCTGAAAAAAATAGGATTGTTGACGTATGCTCTTTTGCTCGCTTACGAGGCAATTGTTGCTGTAATCTAACAGATTATGGTTTAAGATTTAATATAAAAAGGGACAGTGCAGTTCATGTTTACTGTAGAGAGTAGGTTATTGGTGAGTGATGCTTCAAGTTTTTGTTTTGTATGGTAATATTTAACTGAATATTGATTTTTCTCTTTTAAGAACTGAGGCGTGTGCGCGAGCAAACGACTCTGTTACATTTTTCTTGTATTTAAAAAAAAAAAAAAATTGCAATGAATTTAAATCTTGTCTGCAGTGCGGGATGACGCGGTATGACGTAACATAGGGTTGTGTTCAATAAATCTTAACACGATGTTTAAGCGCGCGCTTACTCACGGGAAGCGTATGTAACATATACTTTTTTCCCACAGTTTTTGTAGTATATTTCTTTCCAGAAATTTCTGAATACCGATGCCATTTGTTGCAGTATTCTCAAACCAAGTGTAAATGCATATCAAGGACACATCAGAGACCTTTGTTTCGTAAATAACTTCATATACACAAACATGTCACATAGACGTTTGTTCGCGCATACGCCTCAACATTTTCTTTGCTTTATATTCAGTAAGTCGGTAAAATATCAAGGAAAATGTGTTTGCAGTTGAAATTTATTTGCTGTTTATTTTATTTTAATGTATTTGTCAATTTAATACATCTATGTTAACAATAAATGAAATCTTAAAATAGGCTAAACCAGCTCTTTATAAAGCCTAAAACATTGTTTATAAAATCCTAGAAATCCGGGCCCTAGTAATAACATTTCAACAAGACATTTATCTGTTTCGTTTGTTCCACTACTTTGAGTGGAATGTCATTGAAGAACCTCGAAGCGTTTTCTGTTTTCTCCATTTCTGTATTTGGACTTCTCTTTATGTAATGTTGCTTTTCCTGGAGTCTCCCTTTAAGAAAATTTCCGTCTAGTTCAAGACTCTTAGTGAATACGTTTTGTAATAGTATTATACAGGGGGTAGGGGGGGGGGGGGATGGATTTCTTATTGACACTTTGTAGCTGTTTCTGCTGCGTCTTATCATCAGAGCTTCTGTGGGATGTTGTTCGGCAATCGTCATTTGATGAATCTTGCTTTACTTAGTAGGGTAAAAGCTTATAGTTTATTTGAAACCCCTTTTGGTTGCAGACTTTCCTGATAACAAGGAGTAAACTGTACCGCTAGTATATGCTAATGAATCCCGTGTTAATAACTTCTTTCTTATCGGAACTTTTCCAGTAGCAGGGAGTAATCCTTATTCTTTGAGTTCGGTAGACGAACTGAAGATACAGCGTCGATACAAGTAGTTACATACATTTTTACAATAGTATTTACACAGGTACAATATAGTTCCTCCTATGCGGAACCAATCACAGAGTATATACCAAGACGACCAAATAGATTTACTAAATATGTGATGTCAATAGATCAGTTGGCAGACATAGTGTTCTTTTTTGCGTCACGACCGAAATTGAGTTGTGTTGAAACGTATACGAAAGGTGTACATATTGCATAACATTCTGCTTGAGTTTTTATAATATAAAATACATAACTATAAATATAAAATGAATAACTTTTATATGAATAAAGATATTGAATTGAAACTTTCAGGGCTTTGAGCTCGTAGTTTAATTGACGCATACTAACAGTTAGGCAGGTACATAGTCTTTATACTCGAAGACATGCCGTTACAGTTTATAGTATTTAATAATTTATGAGTTGAAAGTATTTATTCCATGAAAACTATCGCTATTTATATGTACATGAACTTACGACACTCTTTCTCGTTTTGTATTTTTCTAGAATGATTGGCAACAAACTTCGCCATTTTTTCCTGTTCCTCGTCATCTGCTAGACCTATCATTCTGCGAAGGCGAGACATTGCGAACTTCCTCTTACTCACACGCTGTTAAAGTTGAGGATGAATGTATTCAAACAGACAATAATTCATTTTTCCGTGCTCCCAGTACTTCTGAGCTCGTTCTACGTGAAGCAAACTCTTCAATGAAGGCAGAAATTCAAAGAAATACAAATCAAATACAATTTCAACAAGAGCAGACAAGTGGAAGTTTTCACGTAAAAGAGTCTTCAAGTATTATTCCGACTGTGAGAGAAGAGAGAGAGAGACTGAACCGTACTTACGAAAACAAAACTGTGATTAGTCCAAAAGAACCATGTACAAATTTGCCGATCGTTCAAATATTCAGCCGACTGACAAGCCAGGGTAATTCACAGTCACACGGAGAACCATTAACTAGAGGCAATGAAGTAGACGCGCATAAAAGTAAGAAAGAAATTCAATCTCAAAGCGTCCAAGATCAGGAGAAGCTGAATTTCGCTGAGCTGGAAGTTATAGATTTGACTGTTGAAGAGCAGGTAGACAATATGTGCGGATCTATCTCCAAGGAAATTTCAGGAAGCAGCAGCGAAGTGTTGAATAAAATAATAGGAAACGGTGATGATGAAAGGGATGTCCCGTTGAGTGGAGCTACGGAAAATAACAGATGCTCTTTCAGTACTGAACGCCAACTTACTCGATCAACAATAGGTACAAACACTGAGAATACACTAGCGCAGTCTGAAAATTTGGCAGAGGAACACTTGTCTTTAAACAGTACAGAATTATCATGTGGGACTGTAGAAATGAAAAAGAGGAACCGCCAGGATCATAGCGTAAATGTTATTGAAAGTCAAGATAAAAGTGGACTACAACTAAGTGAAACTGTAATTATTTCAAAAGGCAGTAATGCTGAAGTATTTCAAGGAAGAAGGGACAGCACTTCATTAAATACAGGTGACACAGAAAAAGATAAGCTGGGAGATGCCGTAACTGTTGGCTGTGATAGTGGTGATTTAACCAGTCAAGGACGTACTGAACCTCAGTTTTCCAAAAACGATGAAATAGTTCCTGGTTCGTATACCAGCACTCAAGTAAATATTGCTCAAAGTCATTTGGACGAAAAGTCGAGAGAGTGTTCTAATAAGTCAGTACATGAAAAAGCGGGGACTGCAAACACGAAATGCAAGGAGATAAAGCAAGTAAAACTAGTCTTTACAGAACCTGTTCATGAAAATGAAATTGTCCAGACTGAGATGGAAACAAATATGGCTAAGAGTGGAGATGAGCCTGAACCAAGTGAAAACCATGAAGTAGTAACATTGAATGCAGAAGTTTCAGAATCTAGTAACAGGAACTTAAGAGTGCCATGTGAGTCTATAGTAATATGTACAGAAAAACCCGGTATTGAAGTACAACATGCATCCTTAGGCCCAGAGGAGGATATTATTGTAAAAGACGTTCTCAAAGATAAGGGACAATGTGACATCAGCACAAATAACGATCATTCTGAGAAGATATCTGAACAGTTTACGAAGGGTCAAAATGTGTGTAGAACTGAAATTCTTGAAGGAGAAAGCTTACCTGAGGTAGTAATTGATAGTAATAGTCAGACTGTTGCCGAAAATTCTGAACAAACAGAGGAACTTGTGCATGAAGATACGACAGATAACGACAAATTACTAGACCAAATAGATTCAATTCTGAATGAAGGTGTTAGCAATAGAAAGTGTGCGAACACAGAAGTGAATATTTCCGTAAAATCGTTCATATTTAAAATAAGTGATATGGAAGTACCAGTAGAAAGCAGTAAAGAAATCACTGTACGTGGGCGTAATAAAGATGTTAGTCAAGTAGAAACACGGAACTTGCCACGAAAGGTTAAAGAAAGTCTGAATATAAATTCGCAAAAGCGAAGGAACATGTCTACGAATCGCAAGCGAAAGCAGATCAGAGAAGAAAATAGTATGATACTGAATTCAAACACCGATGTCCAAAATGAATTACATTTTCCTGGTAGTATTATAGAATCCAATAAGCTGACAAATGCTGTATCAAAAAGCGACGTAAATGAGGGGTCGCTAAGGAAATCAGAAAGCATTTATGAAGAACACTTACCGAATGTGGACAACTTTCCTTCTGAAGAAGGTGTAAATTTAAGTGGAAGTCCCAGTGTTGTAACACAAGGGAGTGTGAAGAAACGCCGTAAGGTGCTTGATAAGACAGAAACTTCAGTTTCATCAGTGAAAAGCAAAGTCAAGGGTATCTTAAAACCACTAGAAAGGGCAAAGCCTCGAAATAGTCGTTCTTCAAAAAAGACTAAGATTTTGCAATGCGATTCAGGAACTAATGCACAAAATGGAATACATGTTCCTGATCATTTTGTAGAATCCGATAAGCTGACAAATTCTTTATCAAAAAGCGACCTGTTCGAGGACGCAATAAAGAGTGAGGAAAACATCTGTGAAGAACACTTACCGACAAGTGAAAGCCAAGCTATGAGTTCTGTAACACAAAGTAAAGTAGTAAAGAATCGCCGTAAAGTGGTTGATAAGATAGAAACTTCAGTTCCATCAGTTAAAGGTAAAGTCAAAAATATTTTAAAACCACAGGGAAAGGCAAAGCCTCGAAACAGTCGTGCGCCGAAAAAGACAAAGGCACTGCAAAGCAATTCAGAAGACAATGTCCAAAATGAATTTCATATTTCTGGTAATGTAGAAACCGATAAGTTGACAAATGCTTTATCAAAAAGTGACGTCAGTGAAGAATCAAAAGAAAAGCAAGGAAGCATTTGTGAAGAACGCTTACCAAAGGAAGATAACTTTTCTTCTAAAGATGATGCAAATATAAATGGAGGTGAAGTTACGAGTGCTGTAACCCAAGGGAAAGTAGTGAAAAAACGCCGTAAAGTGCTTGATAAGACAATAACTTCAGTTTCATCAGTGAAAGCCAAAGTCAAGGGAATCTTAAAACCACAGGTAAGAGCAAAGCCTCGAAACAGTCGTTCGTCAAAAAAGACTAAGGCACTACAAAACGATTCAAAAACCAATGTACAAAATGAATTACATGTTCCCGATCAGGTATCAAATGCTTTATCAAGAAGTAACATTAGTGATGAATCGGTAGAAAAGCTAGAAAACATTTGTGAAGAAAACTTACCTGTTGTGGATAACTTTTCTTCAAAAGATAGTGGAAATATAAAAGGAAGTCAAACTATGAATGCTGTAACACAAAAGAATGTAGTAAAGAAACGTGGTCAAGTGCTTGATAAGGCAGGAATTTCAAAAGGTAAAGTCAAAAGTATCTTAAAACCCAGTGAAAAGGCAAAGCCTCGAAAGAATCGTGCACCAAAAAAGACCAAGATACTTCAAAGCGATTCAGAAACTAATGTACAAAATGAATTACATATTTCTGGTAATGTAGAAACCGGTAAGTTGGCAAATGTTTTATCAAAAAGTGACGTCAGTGAAGAGTCGGTAGAAAAACAAGGAAGCATTTGTGAAGAACACTTACCAAAAGAGGACGACTTTTCTTCTAATTTGAATGGAGGTCAGTTTATGAATGTAACACAAACGAATGTAGTGAGGAAACGCCGTAAAGCGCTTGATAAGACACCGCCAATGAAAAGAAAAGTCAAGAATATCGTAAAGCCACGTGAGAGAGCGAAGCCTCAAAATAATCGCGTGTCGAAAAGGGCCAAGGCATTGCAGAGTCCGAAGAAATGCACATTGGAAAGTGAAGAAACAGTTCACACATCAGAAAACAATATATTCGGTGGAGAGCTCCAGTCAAGAGAAGATAAGTGTACTTTACCAAACGCTGTCAGTGCAGTGGAACTGATCTCTGGGAAACCTGTTGAGATCAAAAACGATATTTCCGATCATGGTGGTATTCCGAATGGAGATACCTCTGATAACAGTGAAATGCAATTAAAAGTTGCTACTTCTGTTACAAAACCAAGTAATGTAGTCTTTTCTGAAACCAAGGAGACGAGCACGTATCTTGGTATACCTGTGAACACTCCCAAACAATGTAATATGGAGGAAAATAATGATAATATTCTCATTACAGAACCAGAAGTATCATTTAATCTTGTTGAAGATCTTTCGGATAAATATAGACACTTATTGAAATCAACACATCTCTCTCCAATAGTAAAACTACGGAGATTAAATGTTCCGTCTACTGTAAATATAAAGGAGTTACCCGTAGATTTATTTCCAGAGTTGACGAAACTGAGAGAAAGCGTTTACAGCTTGACTGTCACAGAAAGTGAAAATGATATCAAAGATACCCTTATAACAAATGTGTCGCCAATGACAAGTAAAGAAATTAGCGACAACCAAACCTCGTCAGATAACTGTGTTATTCCATTTCAAGAACCAATAGAACAGTCAACCTCTCTAGTAGAGTCCTCTACGGAAGTTCTGTCTCAAGAGCCATGTACGGAAGAACCTCGTTCCATTCCGGAAACAAATAAACGGGGAAAGAAAAGGAAACTAGATCCTGAGGTTGGAGAATTGCCAAAGAAACGTCCCCCTGCTGTAGAGAAAACTACGATTGAAAAGATTGACTGTAAGAATCGTCTTATCGGAAACAAATTGTCGAAGAACAAAAGCGAGCAGTCACTAACCACGGAAGAGCAAGTTTTGGAACTGAACACAATTACAAATTCATGTGAAATACCAAAATTGGAAGGAAGTGATTGTAACAGAGAAGAAAGCAAACCCGTAGATACTAAGCATGAGGAGGAAAGTAACAAAGACATTTTTGATAGTTCTAAATGCTTATCCTCTGTCAAGCTGAACCCTAGTAAGGATATACTTGAAGAAACAGATAACTGTAATAAAGATGCTATGATTCCTGTTGCGGTTAGGAAAAAGAGCAAGAACCCTGTTTCGGGGCCTGCTGAAAAAGATAAAATAGACATCAAGCCAAAGTCTTCTCACACAGATTCCAGCTCTACGCACGATAAAAGAACTGACGATACAAAGCACATAAAATCGAAACTGAAAGCTAAACAAGTAAAGCAAACGAATAATGAAATTTCTCTCTCAACTCAAGAATTAAATTGTGATCCAGCGGTTGTATCAAAGACTAAATTATTAGGTGTAGGTGCTGTAGTAATTCAAGGAAACAAGACAGATACAGAAACCTTTGCTAAGGCTAAAGAAAGTAAAGAACGTGTGGACTCTCGTACAATATCAAGAAAGCAGGACATTTCTGAGAAAAGTCCCATGCAAAGCAATGCACCGTTAGGTAGTTCTGTTTCTAAAGCAACGGTAGTTGACCTGTTTGAACAGGTTTCACCACTGGAGGGCGCGTATAGCGACATTGAAAAACGTAGTAGTTATCCAAAGCCATTTTCCAGAAATCGTGCGCCTTCAAGAAGTTCTAAAGAAGGAAATGACAATAATTCGAAGAAAATAATTAATAATGCTTTAGAAAACACCAGGCCAAGTAAACATGACGTGAGTGCAGTACCTTACCGACATGAATTTGCACGGAAATCAGAATCGTCCTATGATTACGTTAAGATCAGTCAGAATTATTTGTCTAGTAGCAGGGAGCACGAAGGAAAGACAACAAAATGTAATTCTGCAGTAGATTTTGAATCTGGAAAACAAGGAATAAACAAAGAAAGTCGTTTTCCTTCCGGTGACAGATTTGATATGAGCAGACCTAGTCAAGAAACAGAAAAGGGTAATAAAAGTGATACCGAGCGCAATACAAGTTTCAGCGTTTCCAAGGATTCTGGTAGTAATACAATAAGCAATGGTGGGGTTCAATTCAATACATTGGAAACAAATTGCACTGTACAATCATATAACAATCAGACGGACACTCGGAAACGAAACTACAATTTAGCATTTGGTACACCAGCTGAAAACCACGATCAACCTGAAAGTAGGCAAAACTTGAATATAACGACTGGCACAAAATCTAGTACGGAGGAACAGAAAAGTGGAAATGAATCATTAAATAGTCTTCAGGAGTTACCAACAAGAAGTTCGCAACCCGAAGCATCGCCGGACATACACAGGTAAGATATTCGTCTGTACTAAGTGATGGGCATTAATTGCTATGTCTTTTTGGTTGTTTAATTCATTTTTTTTATATATATATATATTATATAAAACTGCAAATCATATCGTCGGAATATTTAATGCTCAAAAGAAAAAGAGCTCTCTGTGTGTTCTATATACCGTAACTTTGAAAAAAATTGAGGCAAGATACAGGGTGATTCAGGAAGAAAAAGCATATTTCTTAAAGTGATTCTTAATTTAAAGAAAAGTTATACAGTATTGTGTCCTATTCGCAAATGTTTCTGAGTTATAGCTTTCGTGAACGTGTCACTGTTTACACTATTTTAACCACAGTTTTTAGGTGCGTTGAATTTACGCCATTATGAGCGGCATGTTCAGGTTGTAAATCATATTTTCGTTCCAGATAAATAATTTAAAAAATTGATATGATTTCAAAGATATAAACTAAAAATAGGCTACCGTATGTTGGACCAATTACACAATAGTTGCTTCCGATTACACACCTTACACAGTTTTTCTTTCTTTCTTTTAATATACTTGTCATATTTTAAATAATTTCAAATATATGCCCATACAAAAGCACATTTAAACACAATAAATCGTTGTTCGCCTGAAGAAGCCTTCGGGAGGAGGAGAAAATTGCTTCTTGTTACCGAGTATTATTGTTTCGAAGGTATTTATTTATCACAATGGAGAATTTATTATCTATTAGTTAAAAAAAAATGCCAAAATTAAACCATACAATCGAATTAGACCAAATTTAGAGAATAAAATTATCGGTTTCGTAACGAGGAAAACTATTCGTATACCTGTGGTTGGTCAGATGTTCCTCGCTAAACAACACGTACACAACAAAATACACTAATGGTGATTTTACGCTCGACCAAATTTATTTGCGTGTACATTTTGGTGAGAACTGTCGCAGTACCCCGAAATCATTGATTGTGTCCGTGTTACTCCGAACTTCGAAAACAGAAAACGAAATAAAGGAAATACATATGCCCTATTACTTACTCCACAAATTAGTATATTTGTTGGTACAATGCACTACAGTGCGTTTAAACACTCGAAAATATGTATATGCTACCTCAGTCATTTTGCATTGTTACTGTTACCACTGTTCACAGTGTTGCCAGATACTGGAAGCCATAATTACGTTCATTGTATATACCTATGAATATTAATTCAACCAGCGTTTAAATATGTACTCACACAGCATGATATATTTCCGGTACATTTTTGTTATTTCCAAAACAGTTTTTTCTCTGGACCATACTTTTATCTTTCATACTAGCAAGATTTTTAACGTCAGGAGGTTATTTTGTAAATGCTTTCATCAATGATATAATTTTTCAAATATAGTTTGCAATATATATTTCAGTATTGTTTCAAGGTTTTGGTTCAATGTGCAAAATACATGCACATGTTTTATCAACATGTATAATGACACTTTTCATAAACCTATGTTTAATAGCATTGTACCATTTTGAAGCTTATCAACACAGAATTTCGAGGTTTATCCCACAAAACTAACCAACATAATTTTAGTTGTCAGTATCTGGCAACGCTGTGAACAGTGATTACAGTAATATTGCAAAATGAATGAGACAGCATATACATAATTTCGTGTGTTTAAGAGGTTTTGGTTGTTTAAGATGTTTCTGGTGCATTGTATCAACAATTATACTAATTTGGGGAGTAAGCAATGACGCATATGTATT
This sequence comes from Lepisma saccharinum, assembly GCA_022664845.1. Classification (NCBI taxonomy): domain Eukaryota; kingdom Metazoa; phylum Arthropoda; class Insecta; order Zygentoma; family Lepismatidae; genus Lepisma; species Lepisma saccharinum. The sequence goes on from JAGDQP010045029.1 coordinate 15,166, forward strand.
CTGTTTATCTCGTTTTCTGTTTTCAAAGTTTGGAGTAACAAAAAAAAATGACCAATGATTTGACTGTATTGTGACAGTCGTCACCAACATCTTGCAAGCACAGAAATTTGGTCTAGTGTAGACTCACCATAAGAATGCTAAAAACACAATGACCATAAATATTTGAAGAATTTGCTTCCCTTTGTTGCTCCCTAATTGTAATTTACAAGTGTTTCGTCAATTCAAATATAGTACTTCCTCCAATTCTTCGGATGAAAAAACAATCACACTGTTAAAATTTTCGAATACTTCCATATTCATTGTCGAAACACCACGTAAAAGATAATAAGAAAAGAAGATAGAAAGAATATCTATAATAGAGTGACGTTGGTGTATTTCTGTTGTGATAAGTTAAAAATAAATAAACAATGTTGCTAAACTTCATAGAACGAGAAGGTGGCTGGGCCATTCCTTGTGAAATCAACACTTTTTTAACAAAACTCTACTCACCTCTCGGATTTTTGGTTTATTGCTTGTACCAATGGAGTATGTATTTTTTTCTTCTTT
>JAGDQP010045031.1:0-15711 GCA_022664845.1 Lepisma saccharinum
CACTTGGATGTGCTACCAGAGAAGACGACACGTTGCTCTTTGCCAGTCAAATTTGATGTTAGAAGCTGAAGAAGGGGTCCGTGTATACTAAATCTGGAAGAAAGCATGTGTATAAGAAGTTTGTGATTGACAGTTTCAAATGCTTTGGAGAAATCTAGGTATATGACGTCAAGTTCTTGTCTATTTGCTGGGGCATCCGTAGCGTGAGACAGTATGACAGCTAAGTTGGTTTCACAGGATCCAATCGGTACAAAGCCATGCTGGGAGGGAGAAAGAAATGGGAGGACATGATTTTGAATTCTGTCTGTGATGATTTTTTCACAAATTAAACCGAAGGCAGAAAGAAGGGAAATAGGTCTACATGAACTAACACAGGATTTTTCACCTTTTTTGTAAACCGGAGTAGTATTTCCTTGTTTCCATGATTTTGGGAACTAACCCTCCGAGAAGCACGTATTGAAAAGAATGGTGAGAGGTGCAGACAATGGTTGGGCTAGTTTAATCAGAAATATGGAATTTATTTTGTCAGGTCCAGAGGTTCTGGAGGATTTTATAGATGTTAAAAGTTGATACACTTCCACAGCGATTGTTTATATCTGATAGGCAATGGCGAGTTTTAGACTTTACATCAGTAAAAAGTAGAGGATCTGAACAAGCATTAAAATTGTCATAGAAGCAGTCATTAAATAAATCAGCCCTTTCGTTGAATGAAGCAGTACGTTCACTGTATGTAACTAGAGATGGTGGGCCTGCAGTTTATTGCCCTTTTGATCTTTAGTTAAATTTTCAGTATTATCAATTTCTGAGTAAATTTGCTCGGCCGTCACTGATATGTCTTTATCCTTCGCTTGATGGATTAGTCAGCCTTGCATATTGTAGTTTTGCGGGAAGGAATAGGCTCCAACTTATTCCCAGATATTTAATTTAAAGATTGTTCTTCTGTTGATAGTAGGGGGGCCTTGGTTCCTCTATTCATTACTATTAATGCATAGGGCTCCTTTCTGTTTATTGTCCAGATCATGTATTACTGCTTAGGCTTGATTTCCTCCACTGGCTTCTAGGCATAGGTTTACATTTCATTTCCATGATCTCTCCATGAGTACCTTTTATTATCTTCTTGCTTAGGATATGAGGCTTTTTTATTATTCCAATTTTTGTTCTTTTGATATCCGCTATATCCTTTCCCATCAGTCTGATTATCGGGTTTCTGCTTGTTGCTTGCTGTTCTGGTTGCGAGGATTTTCTTGGTTAATGCCATTACGATTATTCTTTCCATTTATTGTCCTATCTCCGTCCTGTCTGACCCCATTATTTCGTCTCCCACGAAGACCATCTTGTTTTTCTAGGAATTCTCGTAGTCCCACTGTGTGACTAAGGTTGGTGCAAGTTAACAATTTCTGAATGTCGCACGGGAGAATACTAACTGCTTCTGGAAACAATTCCTCATCAGTAAAGTCCGAATCGATTCTTGTCAATTTCGTTATGAATTTGGCTGTTTCTTGTTCCAGACTTTTCACATTGCTCCAATGGGTTTCTCTTGACAGAAGCTTTTCTTCCTCCTTTCTATACTCTTCCTATCGGCATACTTTTGAATGAATTTATAACAGAAATCCTTATAGCATAAATTTGTCCCTTTACTGAATGGAACCAACGTTCGGCGCTTTCAGTCATAACTCGTCCGAGGATATACTGGTAATCTTCCTCTGGGGTTCCAATGGTTTTGAAGTAATGGATGAGCTCTTCAAGATATTTTGAACGTTACCGTTCTATCTGGGTACGTGATTGTAATATTTGACTTTGATCTCTCGAGTTAACCTCTTGTTATCCAAGTCTACTAATTTCTGCACGAAATTCAAAGTCCTATCTTTCCTTGGTATTTCTGTTACATTATCTTCTTCTGAATGGTATAATGTTTTGGGAGATGTTTTTACATAATCACTCATTTTTAGTGTAGTTACTTCCATTGTTAGCTGAATATTCTCTGTAAGTTGATATGATAATCTTTTTCCAACTTCTTCGTCTGTTTTCTTTACGTTTTCTTTCAATTCTAATTCTATATTTTCTATCTGGTGCTTCTCTTTCTTCTTATTGGTTGCAGTTGAAGTTTTTATGCTTATTGTAACTGTTCCTACGGTAGTCAATCTTTCATCCGACTTCCCTATATTGGTTTCCATGGTGGTCAGTCTCTCTCTGAACCTTTCCATATCTGTTTCTATGGTTGTAAGTCGCTCATTAGTTTTTCCGACGTAGATATCTAGTTTCTCTTCCATAATATCCGTTCGAATCTTCAATTTGTCAAATCCTTGTTGACATTCTTATCGAAAACCATCGATTCTCTTCTCGATATCGGTCTTAAATTCATGAAATTTTTGTTTCTGGTCTTTCATACAGTGAAATTTTTGGTCCAGATCTGTTTTTAAGCTGCTGAAATTCTCATTCAGACCGCTGAGTTTCTTGTCCATTTTTTCGTCTTGTGTATCAAGCTTTTTATCCAAGTCGCTGAAATCTTGCTGTAAGCTGCTGAAATTCTCATTCAGAACGCTGAGTTTCTGGTCAATTTTCCCTAGTATTTGCTGTTGTAAGGTGAGAGTAGCTTCTCCCTCTTTCTCTGGTGCTGGTTCTGTTCCGGTGCCAGCTGCTCCTTGTTCCATCGATTCTGTCATCTTGGCCTCCTTACTCTTTCTTATTCTGCTGCTGCTTCTGTAAGGAGTGCCTTCATACTCCCATGGGTTGGATGGCCTCTCTGGGCTTACATCCTTATATTCGTCACTTTCCACCATGCGACTGCTATTCTTTGACTATAACGTATGAAAATCCGCTCGGTTTTCGAACCTCTATTGGACGTCAGTATATGTAACGTCCCCGAGAGGGCGAGTCTATCTATACACCAAGACCCCAAGAGAGCAAGCACTCTCATAAACCTTATCCCAGTCTACCTTGACTACGGGCATGGAATTATCCGATGCGGTGCTGAAAGGCAATAATCTGATTGGGATAAGAAAAGAGTGGGAAGGAATGTAAGGATAGCTCCTACCTGCCTGAGGTGAAGACGAGCCGGAGCCAGGATATAACATCTACCTGCCTAAGGTGAAGAAGAGCTGATGCTGGGAATAGGTTGAGGACACCTACCTGCCTGAGGTGAAGACGAACCGGGGCTAGGGATGCTTCTACCTGCCTAAGGTGAAGAAGAGCCAACGCTAGGAATAGGTTGAGAATTCCCGTCTGCCTAAGATGAAGACGAACCGGGGCCAGATAATATGTTGAGGTACAAGGTTATAACGTAGATATCAATAAAGCAAGGTAATAAGCAAAGACCAATAAATCATAAGAGAGATAAGGTGATGATAGGTTTATTGCGGACAGTTGTCCGAAGACGAAACACCAAGAGATACTTGGTGTGGTTCGGGCCAAAGCCCAAGGAGTTCTGGTTTAGAGCAGTTCGGAGGCTGCTTATATACATTTGCTTCGGGCGTTCGTAAAACCTCGTGTGACGTCATGTTACATTTCCGATGATATAGTTAAAAATTAATTCAAATATTCTTTACATACACACACATGCTATATTGTTGTAAAGCAAATATAATGTCTTTGATCTCAATCTTCGAGGTTTTAATGCCACGTATTTAATCTTTACATATTATAACATAAAAATTGCCGAAAAATTAGTATATTATCCAATCCAAGGGGTGGCATAGATAACCTGAATACCAAAATGTGACTTACAAAACATTCAGCAAAAATGTGAGTGACGTCACGGAGTCGGAAATCCGTAGATCGACCCCTCTTGCTTGCGAGTGCTGCATGTTGTTTGTTGCCCGTAAGATCATTCGAGAGACCATCTCAGTTCCATCCCGCCATTCGGACAAGTCCTTGGTATCGATTCGTCAGGGATGGATTACAGAGCCCCCACGACTCTGAGTTTCAATGCTCATGGTTGTCTTCTGGAGTTCCAGGAGTCATTAATATATATTCAGCTATGTTTATGTAGGGGCCGCGGTGGTAAAGCGCTCATCTCTGGTTCTTGGGTCGTCAGTTCGATCCCAGCCCATACCAAATTATGTTTGTGATGGACAAACACCGTGTGCATGAGTTTTCTCGGGGTTCTCCCGTTTCCTCCCACTTCCTTCATTACACCTATTCATCCCATCATCATCTATACGGCCTGAGCCAAAGTTACCTAAAGGCCTTGTGAATGAAATGAAATTGAAAAATTCATGTTTATGTACTATGATTTTCTATTAGGTTATGACTTCTATACTTCTTTATGTAGCTTGTATTCTTGTGTTAGTAGTGGTAAATGCATTCTTGATGCATAGATTTATTGTCAAGCTCAAAATAGATTATTTGCGAACTAAACTGTATTAAAGTCTTACACGTTGTACAAGCGTGACTTTTCAGAAAGAGAATCTCTTTACAGCGAGCGATAACAATATTACATTAGCTTCTAGCTGACAAAAGAAAGAAAGAAAATATATATACATATGTGTCAAAATTAATAAAAAAGTATGAGAGAAACATGAAAGTAAGTAGTTTTTTCTATTTTCTGCAAAACTGGGATTTGGGACTTGCGTGATTCTAGCTCTCAGGTACAAATTTTTAAACGATAGTTTGAAAGCGGAATAATGGATCACCAGGACTCACGCTTTTAAGTATATCCTTGTATTTTAAATCAGTTTTTTTTCTAGCATATGAACCCCACTCTAATAAAATTTTCTAATAGTTTTTCATAATAATTAATATCTGTGTAGATTATGTGTATTCCGTTCGTAATATGTTCCCCATTTTTCCCCATCCGTCCCACTAAAGGCCATAAATAAATTCAAATTCAAGATTTAAAGGAAATGTGTGATTATATTTATCATCAAACAACTCTTTCAGTTTTAGCATTATTTTAAATTTCGAATACTATTTCAATTACGATATTTTTCTCCAGATTGTCCCTTTCTTCAATTGCAAGCTTGTAAGTGTTTATATTATGATTTGCTTAAAGAAGGCGTTGTTACCAAATGTTATGTAAAACGAAAACTTACACTTCTAAGTTCTCTTTGCTACCAAGTATATAATTTCAGTGATAATGTGATTCCTTTGTACCTTAAACAGATTAAATTCTATGGTAATTTCCTTTGCATGAAGGTCTTGTGTATGGTAACACTTGAAAATGCACAAAGAGTTTGGTCGCCTGTGACTGGGAATCTCCCGATTTCCCGGATGCCAACAGAATACTCAAATTAGCCGAGTGACTATGGTAGCTTCATGGTAGAACGCTCGGACTGCGTTTGGGACATCGATGTTCATCCACGGCAGCGATGAGTTCTCTGGGTGTTTTCAATAGAGATGGAATTCATTTTCAAAATTGTTGCCTTCCTTTATTTTTTAATCGATATTTCTAAGAATCAAGCACAGAGACAAGAATACTGTACAAGGTTGAATCAAATTGTAGCTATCAGTCATATCGTCGTTCAAGAGACGAACTGGCGTAACAGCATTTTCACAACTTTTACATTTCGTTTCATATCTTCAAAGTAAACTTTCTGTGTTAATGAAAAGTGAAATTAAGTTAGCCATAGGTCTTTAGTTAACTTAATTTCAAGTTTCATTAACATAATTTACTTTGGAAGATATGAAATGAAAAGTTATGAAAACGCAGTTATGCCAATCCGTCTCTTGATCGACGATTTATCTCAAGGTATTTTTGGGTATTTAAATTTGAATTTTTTCCTCTATTTTGACGTGATATTTTGTACTTAACAAAAATATTGTTAAGATCAAATAAGTGTTGACATTTTCAATGTATGAGACCTTGTTCATGTCAACTTCTTTCAAAAGCCAACGATCCGTGAAATCACAGCAGATTTGACAGGCTTGTTTCTGGGGAATTTCTCGAGGGAATAAAAAAAAATACATTTGAAAATCATATCTACTAAAACTAGGTTGAGTAAAACTGTCTTCAAAAGTAACACAGAGAAAGTTGCTTGTGCATTAAAACTGTTAATCCCCAAAAGTTTTATTTTAAACACTGCAACTGTATTCCAAACCGTATTGCTTTATTCGTAAACGTGAACATTAAACAAAATGCCTAAAATAATTTTCGATTCAAATGATCCCTGTGGGGCAATTTTACATACTTTACTTTAATTCACAATGGTTCATCGTGTCCTCAAATCTTTCAACGTTCATTTAAGGCGTTTCTCGACGTCATACAATAATCAAATTATGCACAGCGACGTAAGTCGGGTGATAATACAATATTCCATTGTTATTTTAATATATTTCTATATATTTTAAAAGCATATTTTTTTAGCAAGGTCTATTTTATCCTTAAATAAAAACTACCCCGCAACGATATTGCCCGTGTCTGGTTGCAGAACACTTTAGGATTTGAGTGACAAGATCAGCTTGAGAAAAAGTATGCGAAAACAAATAAACCTGGAGTTAAATTGGACGTTTATTTTTCACGAAGTTTCAACTGGAAAGTCCGCCAATTTTTCTCCTTTCAATAAATAGACAACAACAACTTTAGGTGACAAAAAATGTAGGTACGAGGTATCAATGGTTAACCCTCGATATGAGAGCACCCCATGCTATTCTTTTTAGTCATGCATAAAGCAAATATATTTTTGTAGTAAGAATTGTTTAAAAAAATGTTTTTAAAAAGTTTTTTTTAAGTGATTTTTTAAATCTTAAGAATGTTGGCAAAAATTATATAGGTGTAACTACAATGTTTACTGCATCAACTTGATTGAAAACTAAATTCAAACTGAGTATTATCCATGACACAAACGGTAAAGCGTATCGTTTTGACGTAGAGGAAACATACTTCCATTTTGGTCAACGCTTGAAAATATATACACCCACTAGAAACATGACAATGGTAGTGTAGGCCAAGCTTACATCAAGATTAGGAAGAACTTATTTTTCCCTAACAAATTAAGAAAGGAACACCCACGGATGACCGAGGTGGTAGTATTCTTTACGTTCGCCTCTAGTGTACGTGATCCTGAGTTCTATTCCCGTTGGGGCACAGTTAAAAGATGCAAAGATACCTACTTAAAGTTGTAGATACCGCTCTTAGGATGTCATCTCTATGCGATGGAACTCAGTAGCTAACCAGTATTGGTCCACTTTGCACAAAGAACTTCGAATATCATGCTCATAGAATGAAGATACAGACATCCGAAAACATAACTAAAAAGATGTATTAGTCCTCTTGATGATTTGCAAATGATTTGAAAGCATGTTTTATATATATTTTTACTTACTCAACATAAATTGTTCTTTAGTAACAAAACGGACAGTAAAAACTTATTAAATTTTCACCCGCACCATGTAATTCATAGTAAGTAAGTATTGATTTATTTAATCATACATTGCCATTAGTAGCTACTTTCAATTTTCTACCTTTTGCCTTCGCAGGGTTACTCTCACCTTCACATGCCCTCTCTACTTTCAATTTTCTACTTTTTGCCTTCGCGGGGTTACTCGCACCTTCACATGTCCTCTTCCTATGTTCCAGCCAGATTTTGAATGCATAATCTTGGAGATATACATTATGTACCTATTTTTTTCTGGTAATTCGTGATTGTAAAGGGCTTTATTAAGGTTTCTAACTCTTTCATATATTGTTGTCTAATAAGGCACTTAAATTTAGAGATTATCAGTAGATTATTGTCAGTGTAGGGATAAGTTTCTTAAATGACTGAAAATGTAGTCTACATAGTTTAAAGAAGAGAGTGGTCGTGGGAGCTAAAGAGTATGAATTAAATGTTTCATTTTGATTAAATTAAGTATTTCTAAAACGTTGTAAAAAATAATATATCTTCCTCTATTACGTTATTGTGGTAAACCTAATGTGGTTGCTGTGTCATACATGCGATATAGTTAATGGTTCAAGTGTAACGTTGTTCTCTTAAATATATATACATATAGATGTGGTGAACTCAGAGAAAGATGTTACATTGGAAACACACCCGCTTGCTCCAAACTGTGAAATGGTTGAAACACAAAAGTCGAATGATAGTGATAAGACAGTATCGGGAACATCAGGTTCAGGTAGCACAGATTCCGAAAGAACATTGGCCTTTCGAGTTGATTCCCAAGACAGTCAAGTGTCCGATGGAGAACCAGTGGAAAGACCATGGCCTCGACAAAATAGTGTAAGTATGGTGCATATAATTAATTTTCGAGAACCTTTGTGAATATGTTCATTACAGTTTCAACGTTTCGATTTTTAACATTTGAAAAGTTCCATTTTCAAAATGTTTATCGTATGTAAATAGTAGATATTTCTTTTCTTCTAAGTAGTGAAGCTTAATACCAGTATCTGTTGTAGCTATAATGTTAAAATCTTTTGCTGCAGGTCTTAATTGGAACGAATAAATGAACAGTCACAAAAAGTATTACATATTAACTTCTATTTCATTTACGATACTTATCCGAAGGAATACATTTTGTAAGCACTACGTTTTTTTTGTTTTTTTTTAAATGAAAGCAAGCAAGCAAGTCTACCTAGACGCGCTGCTCAAATAATGCGCCTCAATCCAAACTAGTTTCCTGAGGATACAAACCTAAGAACTATCGACAATAAGTAGAAAGGATATGAATTTAGCTAATGATGTATTATCTTTTAATGATACAGTTCCCGGCACATATATAAAAAAAATGTGCAAATACAAATAGTGTACAGATATTATAAAGACAAATGCAAAAATAAGTGAAATCAGTTGAAATAACATCTGATTAACGGATGTTGGTGTGGATAACAAATAGATCACTATGGTAGTCTTCCTTAACAATGCCTTCTAATATTTACCTTTCTGAGAGTAATAAATAACTAATTAGAACTTCAAAGGATGTTCATGGACTCCTTTATGCACGTATATTAGTAATATTTAATGCATGCGGGAGGGACTTTAGATACGACCCCGGGGATAACACAAACTAATAACGATTTAGCTTAAACTAGCTTTGACCACTACTCGTCACAATAAGAGAAAATTATTGTAGTTTCATAGGCAGACACCACGTAGTCAACAGGTTTAGCTAATCACAAAGTAGATTTAACAAAAATAATGTCTGTTATAACATATAGCTGGGGCTCCATAGTCTAGTTGTTAGAGCGTTGGACTCGTGTCCGCGTGGTCCCCGGTTCAATTCCCGGATGGAGTCCCAACCAGCCAGCGTCGTGAGGCAAACTGGGTTATTACGTGAATAAAGACGTGACGGCCACACTCGGCGCGCAGTGCTGACCACACAGCCGTCACTCAGGTGGACGCAGTTCCACCAACCGCGGGCAGATGGCGTTGGGGCTAGAGGTGTGCAACGAGCGGATTTCGAGCGCTCGAAACACAAAAATACGTTTTCGAGCGAGCAGAGTATGATCGAACAAAATCTGCTTGAACAGATTTGTTCGAACACTTTTGCTCGAAAATCCTGGAATTTCCCCTTCCCCTCCGTTTATCTTGGTAAAGGACGTAATACACAATGTTGCCAACTGTGATACTATTATTCTTATCATAGTATAATTTCAACTTTATAGCTTTGATACAACAGATAATTAATTAAGTACTAAAAAAAACTATTAACGTGATTCCATAGGTATTTTAACGCCAACATTTCTGGGAGCTCCAAGGGACGCTGACTACAATTCCGAGCCTAAAAAATGTTAAAATTTGTAATCCAAGACCGCGGCAGCGCGAAACATCATCATTGTAAAAGATAGTCTGATTAGGAGGGGGGAGTTCATTACCAATACCAAAAATACAATTTTGAAATCCAAGATGGCGGCAGCGCGAAATGTCACAATTGTTAAAAATCATCAGAATTTCGTGAAATTTTATATGTGGGGACTTGAGGGAACCCTGGGTCCATTACCGAGGGCAAAAATATACACTTTTGAAATCCAAGTCGTATTGCTAAATATCATTAGCAATGATTTCGCGGCAGCGCGAAATGTCGTATTGCTAAATATCATTAGATTTCGTGAAATTTTACATGTGTGGGCTTAAAAGAACCCTGAGTCCATTTCCGATGGTAAAAATATACACTTTTGAAATCCAAGATGGTAACAGCGCGAAATATCATAATTGCTAAAGTCATCAGTTTTTCGTTAAATTTAATATGTGGGACTTCGAAGCGCTGCTGAATTCAATTCCGAAACTAAAATTGTTGAATTTTGCGAAATTTCAAAATCGTTAAAAATCGGATATTCGTTCGATTCCGTTGCCAATGAGAAACCGAAAATGGCGGCAGTTTGGAATGTGATAAAATGTTCAAAATTATCAGATTTCTTTTAAATTCCATATGTGGGTGTTCCGAAGAACGCTGATTACGAATCCGATCCTAAAAATGTTGAATTTTTAACTCCAATATGGCGGCAGCGCAAAATATGATAATTGTAAAAATACTTGTGATTTTTCCTGAAATTTTAAATCCGGGTCTTTCAAGGCGCTCTGAGTTCGATTCCTGTTTCAAAAATGTTGAAATCCAAGAGGGCGGCAACGCGAAAAGTAATACATTCTTAAAAGTTATCAGATTTTGTAAAATTTCATAAGTGGGTGTTCCGAAAAACGCTGATTACGAATTCCAGCCCAAACATATTGAATTTTCAAATCGAAGATGGAGGGAGCATGAAATATTCTGATTGTTAAAAAATATTTGATTTTCGAGAAAATTTATATTTGGGGCTTTCATGGGACGATGATTACAAATTTGAGACCAAAAATAATAAAATGTGAAATCCAAAATGGTTGTAGTGCAAAATGTTATAATCTCTAGAAATTATCCGATTTTTGTGAAATTTCATATCCGAGGCTTTCAAGGGGCTGTGAGTTTGATCTCGAGGCTAAAGTGTTTAAATTAGAAAATGAGATGGTGGCAACGCAAAATATTGTAATTGTTAAAAATAATCTAATTTCGTGGAATTTTTCCCGTGATTTCTAAGTTGGATTCCTAGACTAAAATGTTGGAATGAGAAATTCACTCCAGTAGGACACAGACGCGTTTTGAATGTTAATTTTTGTTATAATTCGTTGATTAACAGTTATTGGTTAAAACGTAAGTTTAATTTTAATCATATTTCAACAAATGTTTGATACCCCAGTAGCATATTCAGGTTGGTCGGTTACGGGACCCATATCGTTCCACATCCTAAATGCGGACGAGAGGGGCCTCGATTGAGACCACGTCGATCGATGTGGAATCGACACCGATTATCGATATCACTAATTTACCTATTTTCTAAAACTATATTTTGCAAAGAATAAATCGATTTTTACAAACCTTTTTTCATAATGAATAAATTAAAATTAAAAATAGAGCATTCGTCATGACATTATATCGATTCATGTTGTTAACCGATATCTATATTGATCAACGTCGGTCGATATGGGCAAACCGATGTTTATTCAAGCAATGGTATATCCCTCTGGTGATAAAGTATAAAACTTCATGCTGTTGTCAACACGCGGCCAGCTTTTTTTGTTGACAAAGTTGTTCATAATTTAAGCATGTTAAAGTGCAGAAATAACATGTCCTTCGTGTAACAGAACACGAGAAGGACCCAACAGATAGTGTTAAAGTTGATTGTCTTTTTCCCAAGGATTCTTTCATCACTAAGTAAATACACAAACCAACAAGATTTAAAGTAATATTAAGCTGGTTATCGTACGCCTTCAAAACCGGGAGACATTTTACACTTTTGTTTCGTTTGTACGGTGGAAAGTAGCGTATTTTCTCAAGCCCATGTGGTTGTTGAGATATTTTGATAAACTCTCGTATATATGGGTCAAAATTTTGGTTTCGGACGTACTCTATGTTCTTCGTCTTGCCAAATTAGTAAATTGTGCAAAGTTTGTTGAGATATATTGAAAATTGTGAATTTGAGATATTTTGACCAACCCTCGTATATATGTCATTTTTTTGTTTCGGGCGTACCCTACGTTCTGCGTCTTGTCAAATTACTAAGTTTCGTTGAGATATGTTGAAAGTTGTGGATTTGAGATATTTTGACCAATCCTCGTATATATAGATCAAATTTTGGTTTCAGACATACTCTATGTTCTTCGTCTTGTCAAATTACTAAGTTGTGCGAAGTTTCGTTGAGATATGTTGAAAATTGTGAATTTACCTTATTTTGACCAATTCTCGTATATATGGTTCAACATCGTGGTTTCGTATATAGTCTATTCCAGTTCAAAAGTTTTTGTTAGATAACCCATTATTATTATTAGGTTAGTTGGCAACACTGAACCTCCTTTAACCAGTTACAGGAAGATAAAGACAAAAATGTAATCTGATGACGTAATTCGAACAGTTCGAGCGCTCGAAACCTATTCACGCTTGAAGTTGCTCGAAGTGGATTTTTGCCACTTCTCCCACGTTTCGAGCGTGACTGCTTTTGGTTTCGGATTTCGAGCGCTCGAAATCCGCTCGTTGCACAGCTCTAGTTGGGGCAGGCTCTGGACCTATCGGTCTGTCACGCCAGTGATTATTATTTTTGTTATAACATATAACTTGTTGTGGCTATTAGATACCATTGTTTTGGGAAAATTGTAGAAAGTTTTTGAAAAGTTCTGGAAATGTCGTGGAAACTATAATTGTAAGGGGCCCCGAAAACGGAATTTGAGATACCTCTGTGGCAATGGAAGAACCCTGTTTGGCGTCACTGGCTTATTTCGAGGCCATTCCTAAGTGCACTTGGTATAGAGTTCTTGATATCTAGAGATATAAGAAACCTTGTGTATTGAGCACATTGAAATGTGTAGATGAATAGATCTACTTTCAATAGATGTGTGGTTAACCTTACTATGTTTAACTAGATTTTAGTTTAAAGATGATTTCTTAAGAACTAGAATACTGTTCTTTTTCTTTAACTAACTATATATTTCGAGGAATTTCCTGTATCTTCAGTAATAGAATGAAGGTAACGAAGATACAGTCATAGAGTTACATTTACTTTTATTTATTCCCTTTAGACATCTATAGCTTAGGCCGGGATAGGGGAGGGAAAGGATGCGGGAAGAAGTCGACCAGGGCCTAAGTTGAAGGTACCATTTCTGCGGCATTTGCCTGGTAGGACTAAGGAAAAACCTCAGTCGAGATGCTCGGCTGCTGGTATTGAACACAGGACCTACCGAATACGAAGCCAACGGTCTACCAACTGAGCTACGACCGACGCGTCACAGAGTCACGTGTTTGAATAGCTTCTAATATAAAGAGTCCAAGATGACAGACGTCCACATCAAAGACAATAGGGAAACGCATCTGTTATTTAAAATAAATGTAGATATTTAGGATCGTAGATTTATTCAAAACGTATTCAAAATTTCTTCGTTTGCTTACTGAGAAACTTATTTTTCTGTTTGACCAGAAGTTAATAATTGTAAACAGAAGTAAGAAATAGCAGTTATTCATTTATTGTATTTAAATTGAAATATATAGTACATTTTTCCTGATTGATTGTATTAGTTTAATTGTTTGTTTCTTTACAGCTCTCATTGAGAGAATGGGACATACCATTTGATGAACTTAAGATAGGTGAACCGATTGGCACAGGACGATTTGGTACAGTATATCGAGGAAATTGGCATGGCGATGTTGCAATTAAAGTCTTGAATATGGATTATTTAGATGATGATAAAACATTAGAAGCGTTTAAACTGGAAGTAAGTACATACAAGTTGTACGACGTGACACTTCAGTATTTGTGTAAATCTCCGCTTTTTGCATTTCAGGTCATCTTAACTAAAATGCTTAATCAGCTTGCATTAGCGATTTGTACTAAATTGTTTCACTGTTAGTGTTAAAAAATGTGCTCTCCTCTTCATAGGAAGATTTATGTTAACCATGAATATTGCAACAACAGCGTGCACTGAAAGTGCTCTGGTAATGTTTGTTTAATATCAGATGCTAGGATTACGTTATAAATTAAAAGCAAACAAGTCGTGTCCAAATGTTAGAAAATGTCAGTCTTTTTAAAGTACACCTGATTATACCATTACATAAAGAGTTCAACAAATGTGAAAGAATAAAATGGGACGCAAGACTTATGTCTTTAAACGAATTTTTGACGTTTGCTTTCCTTCAGTAACTAAGTAATATCTCTCTCATCTTGTCTTTTGTGTTCCTTTATACATTCATGTCTTTCTCTCACTACGGTCGGCGGTTGTTTCGTAATTTTTCACGCCATGCGAGAAAATATACTTTTTGCTACTCTTTGAATTATACTCAGTTCCACGGACTGCCCTGTATCTACATATTCTTACTTGAACCAGGTACACATCCATATTAAACCGTTTTAAGTATGCACGACAGCTCTTCACAAAACTTTCTCAACAACACGAAAAGCGCTGTGTACTTTTCCTCTCTTACTAGTGAACACGCATTCCTTTCACTGTATGCAATTATAGATATCTACTACTGTGTCTTGCTTTTTTCCTGATTACAGCATTCAAAATCTGTCTGAAATATCAAGTGATCATCTTTCCTAAATCATCTTCAGTTTTGTATTTCGTTACAGCTGTACTTATTTATGGAGAAGAAAGGATTCTGTGGGTGTATTGTACAATCCGTATCGCCCTGTTCATCTGATTAGTATTTCATAACATTCTCAAAACATTAAATGGGCTAGAACCTAGATATTTGTCGCCGTTGATTACATCAGTCTCTCATCTAAACAAAGCGTGGGCTTAAGGCGGTAAAATTCAGCAAAATGCAAGGAGCGCGTCCGGGTGGTATTTACATTGATGTAAAATTATTCTTTTTTTCTAAATAATGTTCGTTTTATTATTATTATTAAAACTACTTGAGGAACTTCATAAATACTGATTCACTGATACACACAAATAGTCAGAATCACGTTACTTATTTTGAAAGTAGGATAACATATTTATTGTGCACAGCAATAAACACAACTGAATACTGTTAAATAAGTCAGTGTTTTCACGGAACAGGTTTCCTGTCTTGAATACAGCATCTTGGAAATGTCTTCCATGACAGAGTTGGAAATGCTACAGTGCTGATCGACGTGGTCTTTTCTCCGAGTCTGTTCTCATACACTCGATATTTTCAAGTGACCGTGCAGTGTTACGAAGAGTATGTACTTTGTTCTGTACAGATCTAGTCTCAAGGCTCTGATTCACCCACTGACTAATTATTTTTCTGGAAGGTGCACGTGGCCGATCATAACCAAATGTCTGATGAAACTCTCTCTGCGCAGATACGATAGACTGTTCCACACAAAATTTGCGCTTCTACGCGGACCAAAGTTCCATTGTTGACTAAATACAAGGCCACACGAAATCCAACCACCATAATCCCCGACCCCTTCCATAACCCACACAGTCAGTGTTGCAAACTCAAAATCGGTAATGTTAAATGCCGAACCGTGTGCTCACATTGTGTAAAATTAGCAAAAAGTACGTACGCAACACCTCTAACAGTTGTTAAGATTATTTCTTTTCGTTATTTATTTCGGAAGAAGAGAAATTAACACTTGACCAGAAGTACCGCATACCGTTAAATAATCCTCAACGTGACAGTCTTTCCATTGATGAATTAAACAATGCATTTGCTTACTGTTTTTGTTTGTTTGTGTAGTCCCAGAAATGGCTAACACTGTCGAGTAAATGCGACGTGTCCATAACATTTTTCACTACTTCTAAATGGTAATAACTTCGTCAGAGAGTGATAAAACAGTAGACACCTAGTATATAC
>JAGDQP010045032.1:0-15710 GCA_022664845.1 Lepisma saccharinum
ATCACATTCCACATAAATCTTATTACTTTGACTAATGTTACTTCTCCTGCCATCTTTTTCTCTTACTTCACCAAGTTCTACATGTGATTTATTCTCCTCATTTCTTCTCTTCCAATAACATCTTCCTTTTATTCCTCTAGTTCAACTCTTCTTCTCGTTTTAGAAACATCTTCCTCTCCTTCTACTGCTTTCATATCATCAATTTTCAATTCACTTTCTTTATGTTTACGTTTTCCCAACGTCACACTCTTTTCTTCACCTAAGTTCATCTATCGTCGAATTCCACAAACTTGGCTCTATTTCTGGTTTAATGTATCCTCTAACATACCTTTTGACACATTACTCTCTCTATTTTCATTCATTACCTCTTTTCCCTATCAAATACTCCGTAATCTCCATTAAATTGACTCTTTCTTCTTGTTTAATCATTTCTTCCTTGTCGCTATCATCATTATTTACCTTTGCACTCAATATCACAGTATTTGATTCACCAACTTCTTCTTCTTCCCTGGATATTTCAAAGCTATTACTTTTGATAGTATTACTCTCATCATCTGAAACAACATCGTGTTTATCTTGAACCATGCGTTCATCCTGTGTTCTCATTACTCTAACCAAAGAATTCTTGAAATCTGCCATCTCGTCCCTTCTCGCTTCTTTCTCTTGTTCTTTGATTTTCAATTCTTCTACAACCACACCTTTCAAATCCTCTATGTCTTTCCTTCTTTCCTCCATTTTCTGTTTTCTCTCTTGCCTTCTATCTTCCTTCAAAAACTTCTTCAAATGTTCCACATCTAGTCTTCTTTCTTCCCTCTTCTGTTCTCTCTCTTGCGTTCTTTCTTCCCTCAAAGACCTCTTCACATCCTCTATATATTGTCTCATTTCTTCCTTTTCCTGTAGACTATCTTCATACATATGTTTAAAAGTTTCTATCATTTGAGAGATCATATGATTAAAATGCTGTTCGAACATTGGACTAAAACACTCTTCTTGTTTCGACATCATCCTCCTTCCTTGGGAAAATTTAGACTTTCTTCTTCTGACTGTTTCATCCCTATTTGATGCTGAGCTGTCTTCCTCTCCAGATGTATACTTTGTGAATTTCGGCTGAACCAAAGCCCCACGCTTTGCAATAAATCACACTCGCATTCCAGCTAGACCTACTTATTTGATTCCCTTTACATGATTTCCTACCTACCTCGTTTCCAAATCGTTAGTCCTATATTTTCGAGTATTTTCGTCGTCGTCATAGGCACATAGGCACACGTGTTACGTTTTAGTGCTCTGTGTGCTATAAGCGTTCTAATATTGTATAGTTATGACACTCTATAACAATTAGAACGTGCACAGAGCCACGCCACGTCTTCCTTTCTTTTTCGAAATCTTGAGAATACGATGCTCCACAAGCACCATCACGGATCCGATTTTTTCTCAGTGTGTATTGCACATATCGTTGTTGATGTTGATTAATTTGTGTATAGATGCCTAATGTATACTTCGGTGTTTTATTTGTGCCAAATCATAATTACCAGAGTCACCTTACAATGTTCCATTTAACAAAACCTTTTCCGCCACCTTTTCGGGTATTTTCGTCTTCTTCTTCTGCAGATTGGGCACCATGGCCACAAATGTTACCGCTTGAAAATTCTCATTCTATAAGATTCCCAACTCGTGACTTTGCGCTAATTAGGTAGTTCACAAAGTCGCGCCAATTGAAGTGCATTTTTTTTTATTTTCCTGGCCAGCGTGGTTTGGCCATCTCGGAATTGATGCTATTTTTACCCATTTCGGATGGTCAGATTATGGTAGACTTTTGGCAGAACTTTCAGTTAGTTCATAAACCGTTGAGAAACCTTTTGTTGCAATATTTTGGAAGTTCGAGCAGTTTTGTCTATAAATTGACTCGACTATATACTAAATGGGTGGAAATGAGACGAACGAGTAGAGTGGCTGACGAATCTGTTAAGAATTTGGATGAAATAAATGGAATTTTGGGATCTAATAATAACTGATATTGGTACAACTTTAACTAGCTGAGTTTTCAGTCAAAAAGGACATTATATTAAGCTTCTGCGTTCATCACCAATGCATCCCGAAGGTACAAGGTTAGCCCGGCGAAATATACAGGATGGTGAAAAACTATTTGAAAGAAACGTGTGTGAGACTATTAATCCCAACTTAAATAACATAATAGAAGAGATTGGGCTAATCATTAGATTTGCTTGAACACAAGCATTACAGGATAGATCTCCATCTAAACTTACTTTAACATAGAAACATAGCACAAGACTACTTTCCCACCACTATTTGACGCTTTTTGTACATTACTTTTTACACAAAGTCCAAGTGAATCAATAATCTGCTTCGATAGTCTTGGAAAGAAGTTAAATATGTTGTTCTGAGCCAGGATGAAACCCCGGTCGTCCCGGAGAAATGGTATTTCTGTAACCAAGTGAGGTACGAACAACACAATAAATTTACCGCTTTTCAAAATTTAAATTAAAAAATTCGATGTGCAAATTTGGCCTAAGTTTATTAGAAGATATTGTAAACAAAATGTATAAATGAAATGTTTTATAATCTTGATAAGCAAGGTCTACAAGAGTTCAAATGATGAAATATTACCTTCAGAAAGACATTGGAAAGTCCCCACAGTACTTCGTTTAATTACTGTTCTTCAGCATAAAAATAAGATAACTTTTAGAGAAAGTGATAAAAGTTGTAAAATAAGGATATTATTATATATTACAATGAAGAGAAATAAATAAATATCATCATTGTAAACATTGGGTTAGATCAGTGGTTCCCTATTGCCAGTGAACCCCTTACATCCTAAAAACTGTACCTCTGAATCGGAAGTAATTTTGTACTCCCAATTTTTGAGAGGCAGTGACGGGCATAGAAATTCATATTTTACCATAGTTTTTGTCTCTATTAATCCATTCAATCCCAAGAACTGGGAGGCAAATAACCTCTACTCTAAACCCAACCCTGGGCTCGCCACTGCCTCTCAAAAAATGGGAGTACAAAACTATGGTTTGGTTTCACGGTACTTGGAAATCAGCCGCAGTGTGTGCTGTGTAATGATTTTTTTCTGCTGAAAGTATGAAGCCTTCCAAGATGTTATGGTACCTGCAATGTAAACATCCTTCGGTGAAAGATAAACCGCTCGAAGGTTTTCAACAAAAACTCTCAGTACTTCAAAAGCAGAATTTAAACATCACACACATGACTAATGTAAATCAAAAAGCACTTCAGATATTATATCAAGTGTCTGAGAATTGCCAAAAAAGGCAAACCACATACTGTTGCAGACTATTTGATTCTTCCTTGTGCATATGATATACTGTCAACAATGATCAACCCCGAAGAAGCTCAGAAACTACCGAAGATTCCATTGTCAATGATACAGTTGGGATACATTGGGATTTCTGATTTGTCCCAAAATGTTCGCGACTAGCTGAAGGAAAAGAATAATTTCTATTCAGCTGGACGAATCCAAAGATGTAACCAATTGTGCTCAGTTCTTGTGTTTCATCCGATTAGAATCGAGTGATTCTGTGGAAAAGGATATAATGCTCTGCAGACCCTTACCTCAACATGCAACTGGTGAATCTTTATATCGGGTGTTTCTTGAGGCTACACGTCCATTTGAAATACGAGAATGGGAAAAGTGTTTTTTTTATCTGCAGCGATGGTGCCAAAATTAACTGGTAAGAAGAGTGGGCTTGTGGGAAGACTATCTAACGTGCCAAATGCGAAATGGGTGCATTGTTTCCTACATCGGTAACCTCTAGCCACGAAGAAAATGCCAGGTGAGCTCTAGCCACGAAGAAAGTGCCAGGCTATTGTTTTGACATGAAGGCGCTGTCCAGTTTAATCTGCAAACATCTAGAAGGGCTTCAAGAACAGATGGTAGAATATATTCCCTTCGATGAAAATGCGGCTCAAGATGTATATTAAACTCATTCGTTGAAGGGGCCATCAAAATAGTCGAATATAAGCCCACAATTTCTTGACAAACTGATAGAATTATCGTGCAACAAATCCTTGCAACTAGCTTTCTGGAATGAAGATTTAGAAAAGTTCTGGCTGAAGAGAAGAGAAGAATATCCTGGTTTGGTATCTGCTACTTTAAAAGTCACAATTTGCTTGCTATATTGTATCTGTGCGAAAGTGGTTACTCTTCCATGGTAAGCATTAAAACAGACCAGAAACCGCTTATCAGTTGAGAATGACTTGATAATGTGCGTCTTAAAAATTGAACCGGACATTGCCCCAATAGTGAAGTCACACCAGGCTTAGGTTTCACACTAGCCTTCATTTTGAATTGTATTTCAATATGCAGGTTTTCTTGTATTTGTATTCTTCTTGTATTTCAATATGCAGTTTTCATTAGATTCATACCGTACTTCTTTTATTTACATTTATTTTGAAACGATTCTTCACCGGATATTCTTAGTTGTACTTAACAATATGTATAGAAATAAAAATATGCCTATTAAAATAAATTTAATATAATCTTTAATTTTTGTTGCGATGCAAGATCCTAATTATATTTATCATTTCCGCTTCCCTTCGCGGTCCCCATGAAATCATCTCTCTACCCCCAGGTTAAGAAACCCTGGGTTAGATTGTTGTCTTATATTTAGGTAAGTCAAACTGAAAACCTAATGTAATCTAACTAGAACAACCAACCACACACATAATTATAATACTTCACACTTACCGAAGTGAGGTTTGGAAATAGATCACAAACTACATTAACGTATGCTATAATGTTCTAAATAGACTTACCTTCAAAGTTGTCAGCCATAATATTTGCCACAAAGTTCACTTCTTCTTCGTTGTCTAATTCCAGAAGATAACTTTCATGATTCGCGCAGAATTCTTTAGCATCTTCCCACGTGGCACCATCCATTATCTTATAGAGATGATCATTCTTTTCCCATTTGACCCATTTTTTTGAGAATTCTTCCGAGACGTCAGTAGCTGTAAGTGATGAGCGTAATTTGTGTTGTGATTGGTGCGAACATAAATATCTTATGATATAGACCTTTCAGTTTAGTAGCTTTGGAACGTACTTAACGCAACTTTTACTTATTCATAAAACAATGAAAGCAAAGACAAACAGCCATGAAAACTTTATTTCTAACGATCAACATTCCTGTTTTGCACCTTTACCAATTGCCTAGTTCACATGTGTGGAATATTGTAGAAGTACTGAGTTTTTTTTCCAAAATAGCTTGTCAGATACAAGCCTAAGGCCTTACTTCTCCTCAGTTCCACTTGTCTAAATTGTATTGAGTTCAATTGTCAAAAGTGACTGAGGACCATTACGGCTAAATGTTTGCGATGCTGTGTGATGTATATGTTGTTATATTGGTTGATAATAGGTATTTATTTACATGTTGGGATTAGGGAAATAATCTAATCAATTCAACTACAATCGGCAACATACTCAATTATATGACTATAAGATCAATTCCGAACAAGATTTAGAATATAAACATTCCATCTTTACAATTCAAGAATGAAGCCCCTTTGACACTCACCTTATGTAAAGGGAAGAATCTCAAGTAACATAGCCTCTGTGAAAGTTGAGAGCCTTACACTAACTGATTCCTTATTTCTCCCTTACATAGGTTATACTTTTTTGCTGAAATTCATGCTAGAACATGAATTTCCTTAATTCATTGTGATCTGGCCTCACACAGTCATGACGTTTACCTGAGCAAGTAACGCTTACTTGACGTCAAATCTGATTCCATATGGTGCAATATTCAAGAGCAAACGTGGATTATAAGATTTATCTTCCTGGTTACCAATGTCCTTAACGTGTTGGCATACTTTGCTTAATATTTCTTTTTATACAATTTATTTCTGTACATATTGTCTTGGATTAATTTTAGAGCAAATTTGTTGTTGCTCTGCAATATGTCATTAAATTGACACTGTGATAAAAGCTTGGAGAAATTTGTGTAACAGAAGCAATTGTTGTGACTAATAAAATGTCTATATACTTGAGACGGATTTCACTGAAAAAGTAATGACTCGTTGTGGTATGTATAAAAGTTACTAAAGTAAATGGTGTAAGCAACTTAATTATAATATTGCCTACACATAACCATGCATGTAAAAATAAAAATCTCCAAGTTTTAACACTATCTTTTCTTAACCCTACCGGTGAAATATATATAAGTTTTGAAGGTGTATAGCAGAAGTTACGCATCAACACAGTGTTGATATTATATTTATTACTTTTGGTGACAAATAATATTGCCAAGTTACTCCACATTGGAATAAAATGTTATCCCGTGTTATGCATACATTTCAGTTATTGATTCTCATTACCATAGATACGGTAAAATTACATAGTTGAACATTCTAGTATGGATAAGTCTGCTGCCCTCTATCATGGTAGGAAGTTTGGAATGTAATGGTATAACATTTCAAACACGATGGATGGATGTGTTTAATATTCAACGGTGTAGATCACCCCAGCCATCTTGGATGACCTTTCTATTGATTTATATGGGAGTCGTTTTACTCGTCTTATGTCCCTCAGAAATAGAATATTCAAGTTCCGTTTTTACGGGTTGTACGACGAAACAGCGACGTAAAAATCACGACTACAAATACCGCGACGGATAAAACACCGACGCACAAAAATAGCGGTGTACAAAAATCGCTACTCCAAGACAGCGATACAAAAACAGCGACAGACAAAATCCGCGACAGGCAAAAACCAACACACAAAACTCGCAACAGGCAGAAACAGCTACGCACAAAAACCTCGACAGAAAAAAAACAGATATAAAAAAGCGACGCATAAATACCGCGACGCTCATAAACAGCGATAGACAAAAAGCGCGACTCAAAAAAGAGCGACCCACAAACCACGACAAGCAAAAACAACGACATGAAAACCACGATGACCGAACAGTGACGCACAAAACAACGGCCCAAAAGCACGACGCATAAAATCTAAGACAAGTAAAACCGTGCCAAACGAACGTAAAGCGGTTTATATCAAAGGAAGTTAATGTATATCTTTTCAACGAATTGAACACAAATGAATATTGCAACATTATGCTGATTACAGCACATGTCGCTTACAAAACAATAACAAACATGCGTACTACGTGCGTACTACGCTTGTACTACATTGTTCTGAAATTGTGAAGTGTTTGTCAACAAAGGCAGTCGACATCTAAAAAGACGATGGAGACCGAAGAAAGGCGATCGAGACGTCATCAGCAACGGCGACACCTGGTGTAGAGTCGAGGACTTGCTAATAAATAGCCGAACATTTTGAGTTCGGACATTATTCTGCAACGGGAAAGATTGCCTCCTCACCTTCCTCCCTCTGAGGATAAACGGAGTCGGAATCCTCACTCTGTATCTGCGACTGGATCAGAGTATTCCTTTCTACCTGTTCTTGTCTGCTACGGGACAGATCAAACTTCTACCGTCTTTGTCTGCAACGGGATAAGACAATCCGACACCCGTTCTTGCCTGCATCGGGCAGAAACCCTATCCTAGTCCATATTGGATTGGACTTCCTTTTCCACTTGCGACGGAGTAGGAATTCTCTAGACTTGAATTCAACGACAGGCATTTATTGTATCTCCCTCAATTTATTTCCCTCTTCTCTCCGAGTCAATCTTGTATCGCGAACTCGGAGACTCATTTCGTTAACTTTATATCTGTCTATTTTCTGTACACATTTTGTAATAAAAGGTGATGGGATAAAACCCAAAGATCCCGCTTTTATTGCTCTACCGTCCAGTACGTTACGATATTTCCTAGGCATAATCAGGCACAAACGAAGCAGAAACAATTGGCGTAAATGTCGTTTTGAAATTAACATTTTGGACGAATTTGAGCGTGAAGCTCCTACCTCTCATATTAACTGCTATAATTTTGCGACAAATAGAGCTTAAACTTTGTGTGTGTGTGGCACAATTCAGAACAAGTGAAGCACACACAATTAACATAAATTCAGTTTGGAAATTTATATTTTCGATCAATTTAATGGTAAAGCTAAAGTCAGAATTAAGTGTCGCATAATCTAGCAACGATTTGAGCACAAATGGAAATTTTTGTTCCAATGTTCAGTAGAAACGATGTATAAACAATTGTCATGAATTGCTTTTCGAAATTTGCATATTCAGCGAATTTGACTTTGAAGTTGTCCTAAAAATTGAATGCCGGAAATCTTTGCGGCGAAGTTTTCTACAATCAAGAAATTAAGTTTTACCGTGTTATATCGTGATTTAAGGAGGTTCATGTATATGATGCAACATGATGAGCTAAGTGAGCCACACTCGCATGATGACATTGACGTCAACACAACCATCAAATTTAGTTTACCCCTATACCAACAGAGCAACAATCGCTTAGTATGTAATGCAACCATCTAAACTACAAATTGACACATTCCCTCTATCTCGCAATGAAAACATGGGTCACCTCGAAGGACAATGATCTCACTATCTAGACTAAACCACAAACATCTCTGCCTCCCCCGTTAATGACCTCGCGACGCCAGGGACCATGTTCTGACTTGCTCTGCACGCCAGCATCGCTTGGGTCAAGTCCACATCAACATGACAACGTCGTATCCAATGTCTGGCAACAACGCGGCTCAATAATCTCTGTCACGTGATGGGAATTTCCAGGCGCCATCTTGAATTACCTCATCACTTTCTTCCCGCCAAAATTCACCCGTAATCTTGTACGAACAGCCTTAGGTGACCTCGGCATCTTGCCAACTCACCCACATGGCTCGCTAACTCACCACTGTATCCTGTGTCATATGAAGCCTGCAATTTTGGAACGACCTTCCAGTATATCTACTGACGAGATGTGTCTCGTGTCTCCAAAAACGAGAAGAGACTAAAGACGAAACGGATCTTTAAAAGTCTTATCTCGCCTCGAATGTCTCGAAAAACCCAAACAGAGCTACTTAATTTGTGTCAAGAATTACTCAATCG
This sequence comes from Lepisma saccharinum, assembly GCA_022664845.1. Lineage (NCBI taxonomy): Eukaryota > Metazoa > Arthropoda > Insecta > Zygentoma > Lepismatidae > Lepisma > Lepisma saccharinum. The sequence continues at coordinate 9,000 of JAGDQP010045032.1, forward strand.
GAATGAGATATGTATGAGAAAATCCGTACCAGCGTTAATTGCTTCGAAAAAAAGCTAGAGCAGGGAATACTTAAACTTCTTTTTAATGAATCTTCAAAGCAGCTTTAATTTCCATCTTTCAATTGATTCAAGCTTCCTGATTCTATTTCGTAATTCTGTTGCGTAAAGCCTGAATGGAAATATTTGTTTCTGTAAGACTCGTATACCGGTACTATAGATCTCCACTCCACACGTTCCCTGGATGATAGCTTCAGTAATTAACCATTGTTCACTATGCGAGCAAAGACAAAATAGTGTCAGTCAATTTCGGCACTGAGTTTATTTATTAACAATTTGACAATAAATTTAAGGTATTTTATTGCCATATGATGTTATTTAATCCTAAATCTTTTTAGCTCTCTTGACAGTGCAGCTAACAAAAAGGAGCCTTATGACCTTCTTACTCAATCCGTCCGTCCGTATACAAAAAAGTTAGTCTCAGGAAGCACAATGTATGGAGTAATCGTTGAGATGCCATTGAAAATGTTCTCTCTTTTTTTTGTTTTCTTTTTTTTGCTGGACTAGCTTAGAGCTGAGTTACCGAAACCGTTTTGAATGGTACAGTCGGTCAGCGTTTAAAATATTGTTTCTGAAAATATTTCCATTACGTTATACTAATCTGCACCAAAATTGACAAAAACATTATTCAATAAAGTAGGATAATACTGTTGATGTTACCGTCCCCAAGCACCGCAGTTGTTAGTGTTGTCAATCTATTTTCTACAAAATTATATTTTCTAATTATTTCCATAATGTTAGGCGTAGCAGCACCAAATTTAGTATAAACATTATTCAACATAATAAAAATACTGTGTGTATTCCTGTCGCCAAGCACTCCAGCTGCCAGTGCTGCCAACCTTTTTAAACAATAATTTCTCAAATTGCTCCTATGTCGTTGCATGTACCCGCATCAAACTTGGCAGAAACGTTATTCGACATAATAGGAAAATAAAGTACATTTGCCCGTCACCAAGGACCCCAGTTGTCAGTGCTGCCAACATATTTTTGCCTTCTCCATCTGTTATGACTTGACAGCTGACCTGATAATTATTTTGTCTTACACGTTTTCTGTAGAAGGGCCTCCGAAAACAAAAAACTAGATCGTAAGACAAGGTTTTTCGGGGCCTTTAGGGCCGTAATACAAGTTTGAAATTTCAAAAAAGGGCTAAAATTAGGGTGATCAGACATACTCTTTTAGAAGTTGAAATACTCTATACTCTTTTCTATCCGAAAATATCTCCAATTATACTCTTTTCCTTATCTTTATAACTTTTAACGCACATTGTAGTTGAATCCCTTGCAAATTTATAAATTCCGAGAACATTATAAAAAAATATAAATATATAGTTAAAATTAAACATAATAAAGAATTTTGCCTGAAAAAATTCATGGTAGTTCTGGAAATTGGTTTACTTTATGTTTTGTTGTTGTTGCTGAATCCGAATTTTTAACAATTTTGGTTCACTTCATTTTTTATTCGACCGATTGTTTGGCTAGAAACTGCATGTCTTTCCAAATTCGTAATTTAAAATTTTCTTCATTTGGTTCTTGTTTTGTCGTGAACAACAATTATTCCGGAAATTGTTCGACCTATGAATGATTTTTTTTATGTAGACTTGTATACTGCACATTTTCTTCAAAAAGTAACCTGAAAAGCATATGTGAGGGATGTGGAGGGTTAAATGCTTGGGGGAGAGGAGATTCCCTCTTCATCTCGATGTTTCTTCCACTTGCATATCACCAACTATTACTCACTCTCTCCTCACCGTACTGCTTTAGGGTCATTCAATGTATAAAAAGCAGTCTGTTATGAAGAACGAAGAGCGAGTAATAAACGTGTAGCAAATTATTACTCCTCTCTTTATACAGCCGTCTTTCTCGAGGGCCACGGATGATTAGATTATGACGTAGGTTAATAAATGTAAAAGAAATAAAAATAGCAGTCTATAATTGTTCAATGAATGAGATATCGGAGCAGCTACGGATTGGAATATTCATTTTTAAAAAATGGAATAGAAGATAGATAGGCTATAACAACAGCTGAAGATTCTATTCTACGCTTGGAACTTCTGAGGACAAAATATAATAACGCTTTTCCATGTTATTCCTGCTTTATAGGCTATAACGTTATCTAGAAGTTACAATACTTCAACATTACCTTCGTGTATTACTTCCAGAGTAATTTGTAAAACTGACACAGCTTACTGTGTCGAACTATGACGTCATTTGTGACGATGTTGCGGTGATTTTGAGTGCCTCTATTTCGAAAACACTAGTATAATTTTGAATTTCTTCAAGGAAGTTTCACTCTTGCTTTGATGTAAATAATCATCTTCGGAAGTTTGCACTATTATTTCAGGGACAGCCCATGAAATTATGCTTTAATGCTTGTTATACTCTTTTTTGCCAACAAATTTCTTGTCACCCTAAATACTCTATACTCTTTCCTATCCGAAATTATCTCCGATTATATTCTTTACATTTTCTTTATAACTATTAAAGTATTTTGTAGTGGAATGTCTTCAAAATTTGAAAATTCTGAATCATCACTTAATGTAATGAGAGAAGGAGTGCACGTACTAGTCTTTAAATTATATTTTCAACTGTAAACCTGTACCAATATCACTTCGAGTTGTGGCGATTTATTATTATTATTAGTGATGTTTGTGGCATGATTGACTTTTAGAAGAACGTTAGGTTTTTGGGTCGCTGATTTTCTGTCATGGTTTTGTCGCTGCGTTTATGTAGTGCATTTTGGGTCGTTGTTCTGCACTCACGGTTTTCGTCTGTGACTTACCGTACGCCGCTATTCCTGTGCGTCGCGAATTGTGAGTAGCTGTTTTTGACCATCGCTGTCGCTGTTTTGTGCGTCTCGGTTTTTCGTTCTTGCTATTTATGTGCGTCGCGGTTTCTCTCGTCGCTGTTATTGTCTGCCGCTGTTTTCGTACGTCGCTGTTTCGGTGCGTCGGTGTGTTGAGGTCGCTGTTTTGTGAACCGCGATTTTGACGTCGCGGTTTATTGGTCGTTGTATTGTCTGTCGCGTTATTTATCGTCACTCCTTTTGCCTGTCGTTGTTTTTATGTGTCGTGGTTTTCGTCTGTCGCAATTTTTGTGCGTCGGGGATTTTCACTCCCTATTTTTGACTGTCGAGGTTTTTGTATTTCGCTGTTTTTGCCTGTCCCTGTTTTCGATGTCGCTGTTTCGTGCGTCGCGGGTTTTGTACGTCGCTGTTTTTGGCTGTCTAGATTATGATCTGTCGCTGTTATTGTTTGTCGTTGTTTTTGCCTTCTTGGTTTTTGGTGCTTGCTATTTTTATGCATCGCCGCTTTTGTCGTCACTATTTTTCTCTGCGGCTGTTTTCGTACTTCGCTGTTTCGGTACGTCGGGGTATTGGGGTCGCTGTTTCGTGAGCCGCGATTTTGACATCGCGGTTATTAGTAATCACGATTATTTTGTCGTGTATTGTCTTTCGCGGATTTTGCCTCTCGCTGTTTTTGTATGTCTTTGTTTCTGCCTGTCGCGGTTTTTGGATGTCGATGTTTTTGTGTGTCACGGTTTTTGCGCGTCGTCATTTTTGTATTTCGCTGTATTATTAGTTGCGGTTTTGGTCTTTCGCGTAGTTTTTGTCTGTCGCTGTTTTTGTGCGTCTCTGTTTTCGCCTCTCGCGGTTATGGGGTCGCTGTTTTGTGCGTTGCGCCTTTGTCATCGCGATTTTAGTCTGTCACGTTTTTTTGGATTCGTTGTTTTTGTGCGTCGCGGTTTCTGAATTTCGCTGTTTTTGGTTTGATGAAGTTATTGTGTCTTGCGATTATGTGTGTTGCGGGTTTTGCCTGTCGCTCTTTTGTGTGGGGATTTTGAGTCGCTGTTTTTTCCTGTAGCGGTTTTCGTATGTCGCTGTGTTCGTCTGTTGCGGTTATTATGCATCGTGGATTTTGCGCTTCGCGGTTTTTGTCTTTCACTATTTAACACGTCGCTGTTTTTGTACGTCGGGGTTTTATGTGTCGCGGTTTTTGTTTCGCTGTTTTGCCGTTGCTGTTTCGTCGGTACACCGTTTTTACGAAAGGACCCGCACAAACCTTATGGAAATTGGATTTCGGTGGAATTGCCTGAAACTGTTATATGCTGTAGATCTTATCATCCTCAGAAAAAGCTTCAACGGGCAGAACCACCAATCACTGACCGTTTGGCCACTAAGAGATCACTTAAAAAAAAAACACTCGCAGATAACAATATTCTTGGATTTCGGTGGAATTGCCTGAAACCGTGTTGTAGATCTTGTCATCCTGAGGTAAAGTCTCCATGGGCACAACCAACAATCACTGACGGTTTGACCACTACGAGGCCACTTTTTTTTTAAAACACGAAGATAACAATATTCCTGGATTTTGGTGGAATTGCCTGAAACCGTGATATGTTGTAGATCATGTCATACTGAGAAAAAGTATACATAGGGACAACCACCGATCACTGACCGTTTGGTCACTACGAAGCCACATTTTTTAAAACACTCGAAGATAACGATTTTCTTGGATTTCGGTGAAATTGCTTAAAACCGTGATATGTTGTAGATCTTGTCAGGGAAGAAACTAGGCCCAGCGGGGCCTCGGGATAGAGATTTTCCAGCACCTCCCTAGGACCATGAAAATGTAGGTCATTACCTTGTTTTTCACAAAATTACATAATCATCTTGTAATTACATTATTTTCTTTAGTTCACAATGGTTTGTGGTGTCTTCAAATCTTGCAACGTTAATTTAATTCATTTAACGACGCTATACAATGATGAAATTTTGCACAGCGACGTAAAAGTCGGGTGACAATACAATATTCCATTGTTACTTTCATATATTTCATATTTGTATGTTTTAAAAGCATATTTTAATATGTTTTAATAGAGATTTCTTTATCCTAAAGAAAATACCAACCAGCAATGATGTGAAGTTTTGCTGATTGCCGAACAGTTTAAATTTGGTTAACAAAACAGCTTGAGAAAAAAATAAAGAAAAGGTTTTTAAAGACAATTCGTACTAAAAAGTAAAAAAAAATGTTTATGCATAACTAAAGAAAGTATGGGGCGCGCTCTCATATACGTTCACTTTATAAATTCTTCAATTGGCACGCCCCATGCCTTTCTTTTGTCATGCATAAACATTTTTTTTTATCCTTTTTAGGACGAATTGTTTAAGAAAAGAATGTCTTTAAAAAGCTTTTTATTAATTTTTGTTTAATTTTAGACATATAAATAACAACAATGTACATGAGCAGTACCTTTTTGAGGTACATAGGTTCATATCATTACATTTCGTAGGCTTAATTGTATTTTATTTTAAGTTGTACATTGTTTTCTAAATAATATTTTTTAACCAGGCGGAAGAAAAGGATGTAAGCCTTAGTCCTGGGGAATTAATATAAAAACAAATAAAATACTATAATTTGAATATAAGAATTTCTAAGTTTCTTGGTACTAACAATTAGATCTTTACTGAAATGATATTATTTGTTCTTTTGACTTCTACTTTGAATTTAAAAAAATTAACTATCAATCATCCCAATTAGAACGATAATTAGCTTACTTATCAGAAACTAATGTGAAGTCACACGTCGTAGGCGTTGTATTTTCTCGAGCAGTCAAGAGAAAAGAATCAATCTTCATAACTTTTTCTTCACCTTGTGTTCCCTTCTTTCTTCTTTCTACGCTTTGCCTCACCACTTAGTTGACTCATCGTGTAAGATTATTTTCGTGTCTTTAGTCCCCTTTACTATCCTTTCTAAACTTAAAACAATTGAAACTGGCAGGGTTGGAGGCAAACTACGTATGTGCGTAATGCGACAACTACATTTTAATAAATTTCTTCCTTCACAAGCATTCCCAACTTCACACCCATTCAGCCGCCCCTTTCACAATAAGCAGATATTAGATCGGCGACAAGCGCGATCGATCCCGTCGACAACGGTTTCGCGTTAATTATTTACAATAATATTGTTTCAACGCCGTGCTTTGATATGTAAGGAAACGATCTGATATCAATATTGGGCAACACAATTACTTCATTGTATCGCGGGACAGTCTTGATCGAAAAACACCGATATCACGTGTCGAGCAGCGAGGTGGGGGAAGGTAACATATCTCCATTCTTACACGTAATACACCACCAGTACCGTAGCACTACGACGTTTTTTTTTTAATTTTATTTTTTCATTTTCCCAAAAAAACTATTTCCGACGGAATTAATTTCGCATTTACATTTTCCATATATTCACGACAGAGCCAACGGGGTCCTGCCCCGGTTGCCCAAGCCTAGTTACGCCCCTGGATCTTTGTCATCCTGAGAAAAAGTTTCCATGGGCACAACCACCAGTCATTGACAGTTTGGCCACTACGAGGGCACTTATTGAAAACACTCGAAGATAACGATATTCCTGGATTTTGGTGGAATTGCCGGAAATCGTGATATGTTGTAGATCTTGTCATCCTGAGAAAAAGTCTCCATTGGACAACCACCAATCACTGAACGTTTGGCCACTTCGTTCAACACCTGCGGAGATATATTTCGAAGCGGTGGAACGAGCTCTGACGGTAATGATTTTATCCTGATAAAATATCTGAATGTGCGTAGCCTATATAGTACCAGGCGTCAGTTGTGGCTACCAAGCGACTGTAGCTCAGTTGGTA
>JAGDQP010045033.1:932-15710 GCA_022664845.1 Lepisma saccharinum
TATGTTCTGAGCTTGAATTAAATGTTCGAAATATGAGAGTATTCCTTTATGGCTGTCTTTTGTTTAAAAGTATGAGATAGATATTAGACATAATTTTATTTATTCATACGCAATTGAGGAAGACAACCGCATTCAAATTAGGAAGATCTTTGCTGAACCCCACTTCATCGAAGATTGCTTGAAGTTTGTAAATGAATCTGTCTCTTATGTAAAGGGGAGTGGGAATTGGTTCCGTGGATAAAAGAATTTGAAGAACGTTGTTCTGCACTTTTCAAATATAGTGAAGCATAAAATGACAAATTTCTCAGATTTTAACAAAGTATGTGCAGTGAAGCTCAAATTGTGCATTTGCATTGTACTTATTTATTTATGTTACGTTTACGAGCTATTGTGCAGGTAGCATTGGCGTAAACCGATCACAAATTTCAGGAATGATACCCCTTGTCAAGAACCTTTGAGGTTTGAAATTGGAAGATATCTGACAGGGTTTAGACAACGTCCTGGCATTTGCCTAGTGAAACTGAGTAAAACTTAATTCAGAATGGTGGGCAAACGTACTCGAACCTACCTGTCTCCCCAATGCTGATCCTAAATCCGGGACGATTACCACTAGACTACGGATGCTTGCTCTCCGTGTGTGAATCGAGTTAATGTTTTTAATATGCGGAGATGAAAATTAAAAACAATGAATATAATGTTATTGTATTTCTTCTTTGCACCCTCTGACTAACATCACTGTAAAACTAGGAGAGAGAACGTTCATCCAAAAAATTGATGCAGCTGAGCTGCATCCACTTTTGGGTTAACCTACTTTCAACCAGTTTTCGGTTGAACGTTCATCGTTCAACGTTTTACTTTTTGTAAAATTTCAAAATGAGTATATTGTAATGTTCCGTGTATTTACTCACGCGTACACATTTGAAATGTAAATATAGTAGCATTGCTTATAGTAAACAAACCTGTACAATATGTTATGTAATGACAACAAACAGTGAGCGACACATAACATTAACATACAACAATAACAATTTTACATGGATACAACATGGCTACGCTTCTTAGGCACTCCTTGAGACACAGTTGGCTACGCTCATGGTGTCATCCTTGCATATACTGTTTCTACGCTCCTGATATGCATTCTTTGTACCATACCTAATTTCACTCCTGTACACAGTTGGATACGCTTCTGGTACAACCCTTGACACACAGAAACGTAGCCAATTGAAAACGGTAAAATAAAAAAAGAAATGACCACCCGGGAGCAAGTAATTTTTTTGTTAACTAAGCTGAAGTGTTTTATAAGCTTTATTCGGGTGGGGTCCTCCAAGTCCCTCCTTCGGCAACTCCAACTCCATTTTCATGTTGATATCAACCCCATGTAGAGTATCCATGTAGAGTTGTTATTGTTATCTATTAATGTTATGTGTCGTTCACTGTTTGATTTCATTACATCACAAATTGCACATGTTTATTTACTAAAAGCATTACAACTATATTTACATTTCAAATGTGTACGTGTGAGTAAATACAAGAAATATTGCAGTAAAACAAGAAACAGACTTTTTCAACGTATTTCATTGAAGCAGAGCATTTTTGAAACTAGAAAAGGTAATGTTCCTTTCAAATTAAAATTTAAAAAGTTCAAGTGGTTGGGTTTCGATCTAGGGTCCACTAGCACACTGGTCATATGCTCTCAACACTTAGCTACCGAGGCAGTTGGTGCTCATAGCTTTCCGAGTGATATTTTTAGCTAGGATTTTACTAGGTTCACTATTAACATGATGTTGATTTTACTAGGAGTAATGTCTCGTGAAAGAAAAGCAGAGATACGTTTGCTACAGTGTAAAGATTTATACTCAACTAAATTATTCTTTCCGCTAATGCAATCCTTGTCGTCCTCGGTCCATCACTGAACTGTTTACTGCTCACAGTGTATAAAACACTTTGGCTAGTTTCAACCAATTTTCAGTTAATGTTAAGCTATTACAAAGAATATGTTAAATTTTAAAATTGAGTTAAGGTTACCAATCTTTCCACTAAAGGGCTTACACAAAATCCACATTTAAGAGTAAATGCAACAAAACGCTAATTTTCGATTTTTATTTCTCCATAAAGCGGAGTAACATTCATCCATGCTCAGCCATAACTCTCAGTCGGCAGTGTTATATTTAGCAACAGTAGTTACATAAATATATTCAGGAATTTTCTGTCCACTGTTGGATGAAAGCCTGTCCCATTTTTTTTCAACGATTCTAGGTCTGCTGCTATCCTCATACATGTAGGCCCTGAAAAACGCTTAATTTCATCTACCCATCTTGAATTTGGACGTCTTCTTTGTTTCACTGTAAAAATAGAAGAGACAACTTTCATCAAAAACTTAACATATATTCAGCCAGTTTTCGGTTGAACGTTTTACTTTCTGTAAAATTTCAAAATGAATGCATCCCCTCGTATATATAACTTTTCCAACGTATTTCATTGAAGCAGAGCATTTTTTAAAGTAGAAAAGAAGAAAAGGTAATGTTCCTTTAAAATTAAAATTTAACAGAATGTTGAGGTGGTAGGGTTTCGATCCAGGTTCCACATGTTCCTTTAAAATTAAAATTTAACAAAAAGTTCAGGTGGTCGGGTTTCGATCCAGGGTCCACTAGCACACTGCTCATATGCTCTTTCCACTCTCACCACTCTCATATACGAAGGCGGTTGGTGCTTATGGCTTTCTGAGTGATACTTATAGCTAGGAATTTACTGTTAAGGAGGTTAATCATGAACATGTTGATTTTACGGCGAGGAATGTCTCGTGAAATAAAAGCAGAGATATTCGTGCTACAGTGTAGAGATCTATATCCAACTTAATTCATCTTTCCAGCAATGCAATCTTTGTCGTCCTCGGTCCACCAGTGAACTGTTTACTGATTACAGTATAAAAGCAATATAAACACTCAAAATGGCGGAGCGTTTAGTGAAAAGGAGATAACGTTACTCCTGTCATTGGATTATAGAATATCCAACCAAGGCTAAAAACTTCATCCACGAAAGTACGTAATCTCAAAATTACCAGTTTTGCTTATACTTCAATCAGACAATGATCTAATTTTAAGCGTGAAATAAGTTAAAGATTCACCGACAAAACACTTAGGCCAGTTTCAACCTATTTTCAGTTAAGGTTAAGCTATTACAATGAAAATGTTAAACATTAAAATGGAATTAAGGTTACCAATCTGTCCACTAACGGGCTTACATTACATCTACATTTAAGAGTAAATACAAGGGGCTCCATAGTCTAGTGGTTAGAGCGTTGGACTCATGTCCGCGTAGTCCCGGGTTCAATCACTGGCTGGAGTCCCACTTTTCGGCGTCCACCCAGAGTCGTGAAGCAAACTGGGGAGTCACGTGAATAATGACGTGACGACCACTTGGTCTAGAAATCCCCTGATACCCTGTTCGTGGTCAGGTAGTGCGCAGTGCTGACCACACAGTCGCCATTCAGGTGAACACAGTTCCACCAACCGCGGACAGATGGCGTTGGGGTAGACTTGGGGCCTATCGGCCTATCACGCCAGTGGTTATTGTTATTTTAAGAGTAAATACAACAAAACGCTAATTTTCGACTTTTATTTCTCCATAAAGAGGAGTAACTTTCATCCATTTCATGTTTCCACTTTTTGCAGTGTTCTCTTCGTTTCTTTTTCTTTCTTTCTTTTCTTTTTTGAGAATACAATGTAGAATATTTGTCGTCCATCTTCCATCTGTTCGTCTATATGCCTGGACCATCTCTTTTCATCATCATTGCAGTATTGATTGCAACTTCTACTTTGCCTGCGAGCGATTTCTTTCGTTTGTCTTCCTGTCCCTGTGCCTATTACTAGCATACATGTCTCCATTGATCTTTGTAGAACTCTTAATCTTTGAGAAGTGCGCATTCAGTATCCACGTTCCATAGTCGTGCATCTTCACAGGTGTGGTGAGATATAGTTGCAGTAGGGGCAACTATAATGGTTTATAAACCTTGGTAATAGGATCACTAAGGTAACAGATAAATCAGATAAAATGTTTTAGATATAATGGATGAAGTTTCGAGATAAAAGGGAATTGTCTCTGTTGTGATTAAAGATAACCTTTTATGGATACCGGACTTGTACGATTAGTGATTCATGAAATGAGAAGTAAGACCAGATATTCAGCTACTACTGTTCGTGTTTGTTAGCTTAGGCTGGCTGTCTTTCAGTGATATTTCATATAGTATGTTATTTGATCTACAGTTACACGACTCTGGAGAAATTTGATCAACACAGCATGGATATGCAGATATATCTTGAACAGTTTGATGATTATTGTCAAGTATATGATATTAAGGATGAACGAAAAGTTGTTACATTTTTCGACCTGCATAACGCATGAACTGTAGACTGTTAGTAACGACATTTTTGCACCTGAGGAAGTAAAGAAACAATCCTTCCAGTCGTTCAAGCAGATGATGATAGAACATTTTACGACCAAGATCAAGGTCATAGTTGAATGGTACAAGTTCCACTCATTAAAACAATTGGAATTAGAACCATCACAAGATTTCGTAGTAAAGATAAGGAAGCAAGCTATGAAATGTTCTTTTGGAGACGGCTTAAGCATTAAGAGATTAACTCGTCATTGGGATTTACAAAGATGACTACGTAAACAACTTCTAGTCAATCCTAAATTAACACTGCAGAAGGCATTAGATATAATCTAAGTAGAAGAACAGGTCCAGAGAGATTCATTATGTTTGCAGACACAGTCCTTCTTACAATGAGTGGATGAATGTTCGTTCAAGCTCGAAAACCAGCGCTTCTTACTAATAAAAATCTACTGTAGAAACTACTCCAGTAAAATCATATAGATGTGGACAACCTCACAAGGATTTTCTCAGTTGTTTTGCTAAATCGTTAATCTGCAGAAAGTGTCAACGCAAGGGTCTGTCGACAACAGTCTCCTATATTTCAGCCGATAGAGTTCCAACCAACAGATGAGATCTACGCATAACACACCTTACCTTGAAGATATTATGTCATTGTTTGATATTGTTAATCAAAATGACAGCACTAGTTCCGATGATGACACGACGTTTCAAGTAAAATTGAAGTTCAAGGATAAATAATTCCAATCAATACTTAATACCAGTACAAAGATCAATTTGATATCGCTTGATCAATTAGTGAAATTAGAGACTACGGATAAACCGGAACAAGGCCTGGACAAGATTATCTTAATAAATAAGTCACACATAGATGTAATTGCATCTCTAACCTTAGAGGTGACACATGATAACAACACGTATGAAATGGTATTTTCGGTAACTACATGTAAGTTACCTATTACAATATTGGAATTAAGTGTTTAAATGTGATTTATCCTAATTGGAGACAGCATTTCGCAGGTAAATGAGAAGAAAGACTTAACGCTGATGAATGGCATGTATGATTATAGATTGACATTTTTTGTTGTTTGGAGAAATAATTATAAGAAAGAATGTCAATGCCGACAGAGAGAATTACAGAAACCAAAGGAACAAGATAATGTTACTACTGATACTTAGGAATTTGCTACTGAACGTTGAATTCAAGAAAAAGGTTACTCACGTGTGTTATTATCTAAAAGTTTTGAATTGCAAAGACAAAACTTAACAAAATTTGTATTAGACGGTTTCGAGGATCAAGCTTTGGCGTTGTTGAAAGTATTATGACAGTTGATACGTGAAGTCTGGTACGGATTAAGACTGATATATATTAGATTTGTAGGTCAAATGTTACATTGGTTACGTAAGATACGAATAGATTAGATCACAAATCAGATAATTTGATTAATAAGATATTTTACCTAATTTAATGAAATAGTATTTTACAGTTTTTTTTGTGTTGATGAAGAACATTTTTCTTGGCTGTTTTATGAGATTAAATGTATCTACGGGTGCGGCACAAGAAACGTTACTCATTATGTTAAAAGAACTTTGCAAAGTTACCATCTTTGCATGAAATTGTTAGAGATTCGCCATTTTTTAAAAATATGTTCCAGAGTGAGGAACTATTTTATGGAAAAGGGGGTGAGATATCGTTGCGGTATGGGCAATTATAATAGTTTATAAACCCTGGTAATAGGATCACTAAGGTAACTGATAAATAAGATTTAGATGTAATGAATTAAGTTTCGAGACAAAAGGGATTTCCTCTGTTGTGGTTAAAGATGACCGTTTACATGGATGCCGGACTTGTACGATTAGTGATTCATGAAATGAGAAGTCAGTCCAGATATTGAGCTACTATTGTTACAAGGATTTGGTCATTGTTTTCTTAGAAGGGGAAAAGAATTACGTTTCTGATGTGTTCATGTATGGTACACCATACGTCTTAGAGAATATGCAAATAAATATGGTTTTAATTAAGTATACCAAAGGATCGTGTTTGTTAGCTTAGGCTATCTTTTAGTAATGTTTCGTATAGTATGTTATATGATCTACAGTTACATGACTGCACTACTACATACCGAATTGCCTATAATTAATCGAATCATCATTATAAAATAAAGTTTAGTTTTCGAAATGACTGTTTCAGATCGCCTACGTAAATATCAGCTATGCAAATTTTCTCTTCGCGAATCCTTCTTTCTTTCTTTTCAGCATGTTGATTAAACATGCATTGTTTTTATTTTACTTAAATTCATTTTAAGTCCCATTACTCAAATCTTCTATTGTCTTGATGGAGTGTAATGACAGATCTGACAGTCGAGTATATGTTTCGTAGTAATTTAATGTATACATCTTCGATGCCTTGATGTTCAAGTGATTTAAGTACAAATGCCATGGAATCAGAAAGAAGGCTCATATATGAATATTCATTAGTCCTCTCCACAATCTCATTCAAAACGTGTAAAATGCTAAATACACAACTAAATCTGTCTTGTTTCCTGCCTTAGTTAGAATCCAAATTTTGTTCAATACAATTCAGAATAAGTTTGGTTAACATTTTGCATAGAAACTAATTGGTATCTAGCTCTTGACGATTTCTTTGTCCCCTTTCTTACGTAACAAAATACTAATAGCGTTATTCCAACTTGACGGTATATCTCTCTCCCTAAAGCACATTGAGAATAATTTGACGTGTACCTTTTTCATCTTTTCACATCCTCATTTAAACATCTCTGCCGAGCCCATCTTCTTCTAAAGCTTTCCCGTCTTCATCTCTCCAAGAACTTTCACGTTTAATTTTTACGTCTGGTACTTCTACACCATTATCATCGCTCTGTTCTTCCCGTAGTTTTTCATTCGAGTAGTAAAGTTCTCTGTAGAATTTTTCAAATAATTTTATAATTTCTCCTTACTTCTGGTTACGGTCCCGTCAAGTTTCTGTACTACCCTTATTAGATTTTCCCTATCTGCTGTTTTGTTTTCTTCAGTCTCCCATTTTCTTCGATTGTATTCCTAACACGATTTGCATTGTGTCTTCGAACTACATCCTCGCTTACTTTCTTCTTTAAGGTCTTATTTATCTATACGTATGCAATCTTCTTTTGTTGTTTTACGCTTCTTTCATTTCTCTTCGTTTTTTCATCAATGTTTAGTTTCTTTTGAGATTTTTCTCTTTCTTTTGATGTATGCTCTTTCCTTGGCTTTCTCCTTCATTATTTCATTCAGTATTTTATTGCTGCTATTGATATCTCCTTGATCTAACTCTTCCAAGGCGCTGAGTCTGCTGCTTAGTTCTATCTCGAATTTCTGTCTTTGTTTTCACTGGATTTTCTAAATCTAAAGATTTTCCTCTTAAGCTTCTTCCTCTCAATTCGTGTCTAGTTTCAGCTTATATCTCACAGTTCTGTTATATCTCTCTAACACTGTTCAGAACAGATGCGTCTTGAGAAATTTTCCTATTATTCGATAGAGTGTAATCTATTTTGTTTTTAGTTTCACTTAGGGCTTTCCATGTCCATTGGTCCATTTAAGTAACGTTAATGAATTCAGCGTGTTCTGTTTGTATAAATAGTTTTTCAAGTCTAAACACCCATATCGAACCAGGATTCGAAACTACAATATTCTACGATATTCATTAGAACATCTTTTTGGAATGAGTAGAAGTTCTTGGAAATTCAATACAAAACAACACAATGCAGGCTGCAAAGAACCATAACAATTTGGGTGATTTTTGAATACCAGACTTTTAGCTACATACTCTGAATTTACATGGAGTTGCTATGGTGTAGTTTTATGGTAAATCTAGGGTAACACGGAGCGAAATAATTTAATTTACACATACATCTCTTTTGCCGTGTAACAACTTGGAAAATATAAACATTTTTAGCTTCTAGATCAGTCGTTCTTAACCTTTCTTCAGTGACGTTCCCCTTTAAAAATCTGATGAAAGCTGTGGACCCCTCGTCAGAAATATTAATACAACTTTGCACGAAATGTATAAATGTATTTTTTTGAAATTTGATTGACATCTATTGAAAAGACATAACGTAGTTCACCATTGCAAATTATCTGTCACTATAACTGATTCGTGAACCTGTGACAGGTTTCGTTCAGAAAAGTCATGCCCGACGGAAGCAAGCAAGTAGTTCCAAGTACTCTGATTAATTTCCCACAACACTTACGCATTGAATGTAAATTATGCTTTCTTTCTTACTTTCCCGGAACCCATGAAACCCATCTATAGACCAGTTAGAGTCCTTGGACCTCAAGTTAAGAACAACTGTTCTAGAAATATTCAGATTTGATTCAGTTTGTCAGAGTGGTCTGATTAGTTGACATTTTTCTCTTCAGCTTATCGAATACTGTTCTTTTTCCTCTATTTATTTAACTCATTAAAATAGGAATTAGTCAGTGCCCATTTCGTGGAAAGATTAATGGACGCATCTCTAGGGTCCAGATATCGTGTGGATTCAGAGAACTCTTAACAAGATACAAGAAATAAAAACCTTTCTGTAAAGGAGTCATAGAAACTGAATTAAGAAATTCACATTTCTTGACAATATTTTTTTAGAAACTAATACGAGATACTGGATTTATTCTTGCATTATATGAAATATATTCATGCAATTTCAATAAATAGATTTTACATTTAGTATTTACTATTTTCTACAATACTTTTTTAAATTAATATAAGCGAAGGGCAATTTTGTTCCGAAGAACCACATCGGATTTGAAAATGAGACTATTTTAAGTACTACTATGGTTCATGCTTCCGTAGCTTATATTTTGCATTCCGTTACATCTTTCCTTTGGATTAATCTACATCTAACATATTTTTGCATAAATATATAACATAATTTTTGTAAGTAATAAAACTGATCGGTCGTTTCGTGTATGTGCGTGAATCAGACTACACCTCGCTGACCTGATTACGGGCATTAATTGCGAAAGTGGTTTGCTCTGTTCATCTTGAATCTAATATAAATTCACTTTTGTTCTATTTAAAATATATTCTTCCTCTATTACATATCAAATGGCCTTGGATTGAAACTCTATTACGACCGACAATACTTTATAATGAAAATGAACCCAAACAATATTAATTCAACTCACGAAGTAGAAAATATTTCTGAAGAAAAAGTGTAAATCATAGTAAAATCAGTCACGGCTTTCTGTAATGTGTATTTATGACTAATCATAAATTAAGATTACTAATCAAACCATACAACCTGAGTTAACAGCACAATATGGTTGTTTCTAAGTACAGTTCTCGAGATTTGATTAGAAGCCATTTCAGTTTAGACCAAGGGAATGTTTTACTAAAATAAGTGAAAATTGGATAGTTTGTGCACAGATTGTAACGTCTTGTCAAACGGGTGACGTTTGACAAACATTTGTAATCTATTTTTTGGTGTTTTTTTCACTTAAGCGATGTTATATTTGTGTATTCTATTTATGCAACGTTATAGTCAATGCTAGAATTGACTTTGTTTGAAAGTGTGATCTGAATAAGGCTATTACAGACTTATTGTTTGAAATGGAGCATTTGAATGATTCAAATATTCAGATCACGATGTACAGAATAAAAAGCAGTATGCCAGAAGAAGAAAATGAGATGTAAAAACAAGATGTCTTAAGATCTTTTGCTCGCGTAGCATGAAAATGATAATTCTTCGTTAAACGAGATTTAACAATAATTATATAGGTAAATATTCAATATATGAAAGATTGAAATGATTGGAGGAATATTAATCTGCTTTACAACTTTGGTCCTTGGGGGAAACGCGCTCAAACATGTCTCGGCCTTTCTTGGAATTTGAGCGTGCAGGTGTTGTTTTAAAAGCATTTGTTCGTTTATTTTTGTTTGTTTATTTTTGTCTGCCGCTTGATTGACAGCGGCGCCAGTTGAATGACATTTTTATCACTTTAACAAAGGGTCAACGCGAAGGAAGATAGAACACACTGTTTTATGCTCACGGATCGTGTGTGGACAAGATATTTTACACTATGACTTTTCAAGGAATTGTTTTTGCACATGTGTCCTTTTAAAAGCAAGTATTTTTTTCTTTAAAATGGACAATGGGTCGACGCGGAGCAAGATAAAACAAGTTGTTTGTACCACTGTTATGCTTGCGAACGTGTTTTTTGTAGTTTTGCATCCCCCGCTGATTCTCGCTGGAATTTGACGGTGCACGTGGTTACAGAACAAGTTGAATCTTGTTACTTACAAAGTAGGTCATGACGTGTAAACTTAATTTACTTTATTTTTTTGTGCACAGTTGTGCTGTAGCTATGATATTAGACACTAGTAAAAATATACATTTTCACGAAAATGGAAGTGCGGGTGAAGGTGATAGATCGTCGGGGGAGAATGGAGATTTATTTCCCCAAATTTTACGTACTGCATCTACCTCAAGTTCGGAGGTAGAATTTAATTCAGTCAGTGATGAAGGATATTATGCTTCTAGTGCTGAGGAAACTGTGGTGTGCTGAACAGTGAAATTTCATCTAGCACTATGTGTTCTAGTGAAACTGTAAATTCATGCGGATGCGTGGGAATTACACGATTGATGATCAGTGTATTTAGAAGCTATAGAAAAATGGGAATATAAAAACAATTGTTCTTTATTGTGTAGAGAGTTTTTTCCATATTTTTCAATTTTTCGTTTTTCAAAAAAAAAATAGTTTTTGGAAAATAATCACATCGTGTTTTTCTTTTTCGGAAAATTGTGCCCATCCCTATTATAAAGCTCTTACAAGTTATAACAAAACAGTTCATTAAAATCGTTTTTATATAATAATTGTTTCCTTCATTTTTTCTACATTTGCCCTTTTACCGGATTCATCCCCTCCCCTTGTCCTATTTTTTTTTCAAACGAACTTGACCTGTAATTTGAACCAGTAATCAATCTGTGAAAGTTTCATCCGAATCGGTTCACGCGTTCGGCAGTTATCTTGAGACACACACACAGACAACACAAATGCCGAGCCTCACTTCGCTCGGTCAATTACTAGTATTAAGGTTAATGTAAAGCAACAATCTCCAACAAAAGATGACAGCAGTAGTTCCGTATGTCTAATGTACTTTTGTCGTTGCACGAAATTTCAGTGATGCTACTACAAATTCAAGTCTAGAGAGTTCTAACTTTCAGGAAGGAAAGTTCATAACCAATTCAAGAGTTCGATCAATACCGATTTTTAATTTTCTTTTTTGTTGAAAGAGCTTCTTTGTGATACGTTTTGATATTTACAACAACAATCAAGCGATTTCAACAGCGAAGAAAAACGAGAATAAACACGATAAACTTTGTTTCCTCAAACTTAATACTCTCTAGGCTTGAATTTGTGGAAGCAGCATTGAAATTTCATGCAACGATAAAAATACATTAGACATGTACGGAGGTAGTGCTGCTATCTTTTGTTGGAGATCGTTGCTTTATATTAACCTTAAGATTTTTCGAACAGTAGACCTCGCGATAAACCTGTCAAAGTTTCATTCGGATTCGCCAGTATGCATGTTTAGAATACCACCTTTTTTATTTTCTGGCTTGTCCGATTTACCCCCCCCCCACTCCCTCGGATCCAATAGCCCGAAATCTCCTAAGTATGTTTGCACATTTATAAAGCTCTTGTAACAGAGAAGAGTCCATTAAATTCGTTTTTCATTGTAGTTTTCTTCATTTTTCTACATTTTTGCTCCTTTAAGGGAAGGGTTCATCCTCTCCTCCTGGTCCGATTTTCTTCCCCATCGAACGTGACCTATAATTTGAACCAATAAACAATCTCTGAAAGTTCAATTCGAATCAGTTCACGCATTCGGCAGTTATCGCGACAAACGCACACACATATATATAAAAGAAACAACACAAATGCCAAACGTCTTGACTAGAAGAACTTCGCTGACGCTCGGTCAGTTATATAAGATGTATTGAAGAGTTAATGTAAAAATAAAATTAGAATTTACGAAATAAATTAATGTTTTAGAAAAAATAAACAAACAAACCATTCTTCCAGTGATACATCTATTGCAAGCTGTAACATTTTATCTCTTAACTTTGTTTTTTTTTGGCTGCACTATATGTGGATTTTCTTCAATAACATCTTCTAACACTTGCTGTCGGGATGTACTCTGGATAACACGTATGTGGCGTGCTCTTAAGTGGTACCACAAACCAGTCGCAGTAATTAAACTTTGAACTGCCTTTGTCGCGAGTGATGTTTTCCCATGTTTGACTTGCCCTTGTTCAGCGGTAAATGAGAACGATGTAGGTTCCACGAAACCGAGTTCACAATCACATTGAGACAAACAGATTTCGAGGAATACCCGAATTCTCTTACGCCGTAACCAATGTACGTACATATTGAACGTAGTTCGGGACTTTCCCGAAGTTCAACCCTTCTTTCATATTTCTTAAAACAGCACGTGTATAAGAAGAAACTGTAACATTAATTAATAACCCAATGTGGGTACTGCGCCTGTCTGTTAAATAAGCAAAAACTGCTGACATTCAGCTTTCTGCCTACATAGAACTAGAGCTAATTTTACAACTACAGAGAAACATTAGTTATATCAAAGTACCGTGAGTTACATAACTGTATTAAAATAAATATTTTTTGTGGAATTTTTTTGTCAAAAGCTCTTTTTCTTTTACATGTATCGATTTTTTCTATATTTCGAACAATTTCTAGTTTTTCCTGTCTTGCTAGTTTTTATTTTCTTCGAAATGTTTCTTTTTTCTTCTTTCTATTTTTTTTGTTCGTCTTTCGAACAATTTTTAGTTTTTCGAAAAATCATTTTTCGAAAATAATTGTTTTTATAAAATTTGTTTTTAGAAAAATTTTTACATCGTATTTTTGTTTTCGAAGTATTTTTTTTTCAAAAAATTGTGGCCAATCCTATTTATTGTATATGCTCTTTGCTTTTACTCTCGTTCCATGTTAATCTGCTAATCGTTTGGCGCTAAAGCAGTAAATCAAACAAACATTATGGGTTCAAATTCCGGCTCGGACATAATTATTTCTATTTTTGAATTTTCATACAAAATAAAGTTCATGCAAGTTAGGTTTCCATGTTAATTTGATATCCGTTCTGTCTGAGGCCAATAACTTCTTGATTCACCGTTTAATTCCTGCCTCGGACTATGGAATCAGCTTTTAGCTGACGATTTCTTTTAATGTTTATCACGAAACAACATGTTCTCTTTCCCCTCGAGCACCACAGGTGCTAAACAAGTTGTTCTATCTTGCTACGTCGACCGATTGTCCATTTAAGCAAAAGAATGCGAAACAACACCAATGGTGATCTATCTTGCTCTGCGGCGCACCTGTCAAGTTTCTACAAAGCATACGGTAGTTTATGAAATTTCTATTAGATAGATGCCAGACATTGTATGCATTATAATTATGAAGTAATATCTCGTAGACCTCATCGTTCCGGCCTAAGTAAAAGTTGCCTAAAAGCCATAAATAAATAATTAAATTATCTTGAATCGGCTGCAGTACAGAAATATACACAAATTTGCCTGGTTTTAAAATAATGGAAGTACAACGAAAGGTTTTTAAAGAGACTTAAGGAACACATTTAATACACTAGTTTATATTTCGTCGTCTGAGAACTGCAGCCAAAGTTTCCTTAACGTTCTTAGAAGATATACTTCTTCCCCAAAAAGCGTAAGTTGAGTAAAATATTTCAGCCTGGTAAATAAACAACAAGTGTACAAAAATATTTTTTATGAATGCTATCTAAAAGTGTATATTCCAGCAATAATTTGAAACAAGTTATATTCCTTACTTCAAATAAGGGTCCTCTCGTGCCTCGATCCTCGGTTCGATCTTAACTTATACCTTGTAAACTTTATAATGGATACACATTGTATGTGCTTCCACTCTCTTCGTTTGAGTACTAATAAACAATGTTCAGCGTTTCGGTCTAAGTCAAAGCTCTCTGAAGGCCATAAATAAATATTTCGCTAAAAAGTTATGATTCAACTTTTTATTGGCCTACGCTATCTCGGCTTGAGTCTGAGGTGCCTAAAGGCCATAAATAAACAATATTTTGCTAACAAGTTGTGATTCAACTTTTTAGTGGTTTAGTCTATCCTATTTTAAGTAAACCCTACGATGTTTTAGTTTAGAGATCCTGCACAGCATTCACAAATCAAATATTACTTACGAAATAGACCGAAAGATAATGATCTAGCCAAGTTCCTACACAGCAATTGCTAAGTTTCATTTCTACCTAATAAAATAATAAGCACTGATTGCTTAGCCGTGAATATGAAATAATGAATCCGGTCTGTGCCTAAAAGTAAATTTAAAATTCAAAGATTTTTAATTAAGAA
>JAGDQP010045035.1:0-15710 GCA_022664845.1 Lepisma saccharinum
GACCAGCATTTGTTTGTCAATATATCGTATTTTTTGTTTCTTCTCAGTCACTATTGTCTGCAGATGGTCTTGGATAGTAGTTCCAACCCCATTCACAATTATTTTCATTCCATTTCTTGTCATGGATCATGATGTTTCATGGTGGCTCGTTTGGCTGTATCTTTATAAATTATTCTAACGGTTTTATCTAAACGCTCACTTCTTGTCCTTGGGGTCCTCGATTCGATCCCAGCTCGTGTCATGTGGACTTTTTGGTGGACGGTGTTCTCCCATTTCCTCCCACTTTCTTCATTTCACCAATTCTCCTATCGTCATTCATACGGCCTGAGCCAAAGTTACCTAAAGGCCTTAAATAAAATTCAAATTCCCATTAAATACCTTTAATTAAGCATTCGCTAAGATGTACTTAGTCCCATCACTACAACAATATTCGCCGCAGCGGGCCAAATGTAGGAACGTAAATTGCAAATGCCAGTCTGTACAATAAACATTAGATCTACAGGGTAGTTTTAAGATTATAGTTTCATAAATATGAATACAGTACGTCAGGGGGGTCTCCAACCCACGGCCAGAATAAGATCCATGTAGTAATTTTGACTGGCCCAGAAATAAATCCAAAATTAGTTACTATATTGTACATTGAACCCGAAACAACATAATTTAAAACACAATAAATAATTTAGTCCTTTGTTTAGGCAATTTGACCCACTGATAAAAAGAAAACAAACAAGGTTGCAGACGCCTGCAGTACGTGATTGCAAAACAATATTTGCATAAGTTGAATGTTTCTTCTTACCTAGCTGCCAGTATTTTGGTTGAGCAGATTAGGTTAGATAAATCGGTATTCTTATTAACAGCTTATATAAAGAAAACTAGCATATCTTTGCCTATTCTAATCTTCTCGATTTAGTGTTGAACAGAAAAGTAAACCTAACCTAACCTTCTTGATTAAAACAGATAACTATAATGATCGCATAAATTAAATTATGTGAAATGTCTACAGGATTATTGTTCAGCATAATACGAAATAAAAATCTAACTTTTGTAATTCTTATTTCTTCTAATTTCAGATATATGCGGCTAATTTTCACCACAATGAACATCGCGGAATCACTATTAGTGATTCAGTTCCTCGCTGTGATGTCATTGGCTAGTAGTACGCCGTTGAAAGAAGTCTTCAGTTGGAGTTCTATTGATTACAACTACGAAAGCGAAGAGGCTCGACAGAACGCTATTCAAACACAAGCGTTCATTCCCGGAAACAGTCTTCCTTTAGACGTCGATGTGTTCAAGAATCGCGTTTTTGTCTCTTTGCCAAGATGGCGTCCTGGAATTCCAGCAACTTTAGCCACGGTTACATTGGAAGCAAGCTCGTTGACTTCCTCCCCAACATTGACTCCATACCCTAACTGGAACTGGAACACTCTAGGTATGTGTGGAGGCCTTACATCAGTGTTCAGGATGAAGATTGATAGTTGTGGAAGGTTGTGGGTCATTGATTCAGGAAATATTAACATCCTGGGGAACAGAACTTCAATTTGTCCAGCGCAAGTAATGGTGTTTGATCTTCACACTGATATGTTAATTCGGAGATATATTGTTCCAGAAAAAGATCTTGTACCTACACAGTCGCTCTTACTAACAATCGATGTAGACTACAAGGATTGTAGTGACCATGCATTTGCTTACCTTGCTGATGTATCTGGGTATGGTTTAGTCGTGTACGATTACCGCAACGACATCTCGTGGCGTATCGATCACCCTTACTTCTTTCCGGATCCGTTTAATTCACTAATCCAAGTTGGCGATGAATCTTTCACTACTATGGACGGTGTAATTGGTCTGGCGTTAACACCTGAATACTATGGCGAACGTTTATTGTATTTCCATAGTTTGGCTAGCTTAAGAGAGTCCTGGGTTCCAACATCCGTACTGAGAAATGCGTCTAGTGGAAATACAAATTTCTTTGCCTTTGGTATTTCGGAGCAGAAACCAGCTCAGTCTGCTGCAATGGCCATGGATAGAAATGGAGTCTTATACTTTGGCTTGTTGGCTCGTACGAGTATGGCGTGTTTGAATACGAAATACCCGTATTCCAATTACTACATGCAAGAAATAGATTTGAATCCGGAGACATTGCAATTCCCAGGTGGTGTCAAAGTGGATAACGAACCATATCAAAATCTTTGGGTATTAACCAGCAGATTTCAGAGGTATTTTCAACGTACAATGAATAATGTAACTGATATTAACTTTAGAATTCTTACCGTTCCCGTTCATGCAGCAATACACGGTACAATTTGTGATACGAATTCAATTTATTAAAATTTAAAATACAAGTTAAGGATTTGTTACGCGGGTTATGTTTTGGATTTTTTAGTTACCTCTATTAACTATCAGTGTTTAGTCTAAATTTAAATAGAATCATCTCTCAGGAATTTAAGCATATTAGAGAACAACTAGTATTTTCGTAAAATATATATTTCGAAACATCAGATCACTTTGAATGATGGTTCCATCTTTATTAGCTTAAAGCTACGTAACACCTTCTACCCCAGAAGCATACGAATTATTCAAAGCTTAAAAGAGATATTGTGTGTTTTTCTATTCCAGCAAACAATTGTACATCAATTTTCTATTGCAAATTCATGGATGTAAATACGGTAGATGGATCTACTTCCAGCGACCCGAAATTGAAGCCAGCACAAGCCATGAGTACCTGGCAGGTGTAGCTGATTAAAAACAACAACTGAACATCACATTCCGTACCATACCATATTTAAAATATTCCAATCTTCCTTCTCTTTTCCTTAGCTAGATCTTCCTCCATTCTTTGCTTCCACATGCCCAGGCATAGGCAAACCAATAAGACGCAAGCAAATCCCAATTCACCAGGCAAGATTAATCGAAAACCGACGTCAAGTTGACCCAGCTTAATTGTATTGCGCCAGTCAATCCGTCTACCGTATTTACATCGATGTTACAAATTAAGTACAATGCGCCTTTTCTCTTTTTATTATTTTGTTTTATCGCAGGTATACAATATGCTCCAACGATACCAAGGTGCAGTTTAAACAAGATATTTAAATAACAGGTAGCCCATTACCCTACTTTAATCCTCATTGGCTGAAAGAGGAGTGACGTCACTGGAAGACACTGTAGCTTAGCATAACTTCGATATTCATTATGCTAGGCGATCACGGAATATTCATATGATTTACATGTTTCTTATTTTTTTAACAAGTGTGTATTGCTTGGAATACTTTCCACACAAGAGGTACAATCTAAACTACTGCGATAAATTGTGATTTATTGCTCCAAGTTGTCTATTTATTACTTCCTATCATCAATCGCTACGGTCGCGAGTTTCGGGCCCTCTACAGCCACTCGCTTGAACATCCTAGTTTCCAATATTCGCAACTTTATATGTTCGATGATGCAAAATCTTCCAGTGACGTCACCGCGCAATTGGATATGGGAATTTAATTTTGTTCTCTGTTGTTGTGAATGCACTTCCTGCGCTTCACCTAAACATAGATGATCTTGCGTGTGGAAATTGTGAAGATAAAATCTGTGTGTGAATGTAATATATTCTTAATGTACCCTAGAAGTTCAATGAAGTACCTAATTTTTAGTCTAGTTAACTAAAAGACAATAAATATAGACTTGTGTTAGTTTCTTTAATAAGAAATTATTCGAAGTGTAAATAATTTTATTATAATAAAATCAAATCAACTTTCTGTTGTATATTCTGAATTTATAACAAATTCAGATGAATAGAAGGATATCCAAAGAATATGGAATTTAATTATTGTTCTTGTTTGAAAGATCAAATTTAACTATTTAATGTACAAATAAATATATTACTAAATAAGCATTCAATTTGTAAAGAACTTTGGAATACTTTTATGCAATTTAAACATTTAGAAGTAATTTAGTTTTCATTGCTTGTTGTAGTTTGTATGTTAACACTCTGTTTCCACGTGTGGAACTCGAAGAGTTTTTAATAAAAGTTTTAAATCAAGTTGTATTGTCATTTTAAACCATGCATTTTTAAAGTTGTTGTTGTTTGTCCTACCTTATTCATTCTTTTGTAGATTCCACATCTCCATTATCAGCAAGCTTCAGAAATAAGGAACAAATATTAATAATTATAACCTTGACTGCACTTTTTTGTTACTCGTATCTGTTCCCTTTTGCTTCACAACAGAGTAGACTTAGGTAAATTGTGAGTTCACTAACCTCCGTTAAGAATTTAACGAATCATGAGTTAACAAATGTAATGTATTTCGAAGGTCTTAATGTTCCTTAACCATTCGTTACTTCTTAAACTCTCCAAAAGTCTTAAAGTAGTCCCGTTTTCAATTTGTAGGAGGGGAATCAAGGTTCGTAGAGATTCAAAACAGTTTTTAAGCAAACTTAGCACAGACGTGGAAGAAGACATCAGGAAACATCCAGAAAGCATGATTAAAAGTGCTCATGTCCATAAAGACGGGCGCAGTGGCCAAAAGTTTGATTCAAAAGGATAGGTACTTGCAGGGTTATCTAAGTCTGAAAACACATGTTTATTTGTAAGACGCTTAAAGAAATGGAAAACAAATACACATTACTGGATACTTGATGGAATGCGCTGTTCGCTAGAGGGTACGTTCCTCATCGCCGATCTTTATTGAAGTCGCCTATCTTTATTCTTGGTCGTTTTTTTTTTAATAGGAAGATGGGTCGTGTAAGATATCAATCTGGGCTAGAATTTTTGCAGAAATACATTGGTGAAATCAGTTTTGCCACAAATTGACTCTTGTGATGAGAGAGAATTATTAGTATGTGATATTAGTATGTGTAGTTGATTCAAGAGTATGGAAATAACTGATGGATACTAACACCATCTACCCAGTTTGAATAAACGTTTTCGCGTTAACGGTTGAGCTCAACGTAAAATATGTGTGTTTGCTGCTGAGTGTATATATAATTCTATTTTTTTCAAATGCCCTGTGCATAACCTGTTCATAGTGTGGAATATTCTAACATTTATGAATCCAAATGGGAAATTCCACGAATATGCTGATGACATATTTGTTTTTCAATGGTACAATCATACATAGACGTCCAAACTTCTCAGAATACCACTTAGAAAAGATTCATTTAATTTTTTCTAGAAAGGAAAAAGAAGGCATAAAAAATTCTTTGTATCTTCATCATGTTCAAATGGAAAAATGACTGATACTCAGGAAGAAGCAAGACAAAAATAATTTACCTAGTACCTTCAAAGAACAACAGAACCTTGTCATTTCATGTCAAAGAGTTCGTTTATAAAGAATACAAGTCGCGTCCAAGGTTGTTTGTTGGTTTTGTATTTATGACACAATACCGAAGAGTCCTTATTTTCACACAGTATAAGCACTTTCAGTTCATCCTCTTCATTATCAAGTAAAAAAAAATGGAGAGGAATCACAGTCTGCCCTTGAATTTACAAGAAATAAATATTGGAAATAAAAAAATAACAAAGTTTTTGAACTTGGCATTGATCTAAAGAAATGTCATAGACCTAGTTCAGTACTTCACAGTTTACCATGGTTAAATATTTTCTTCTTTCTACTTTAACACTTGAGTTATTTACAATAAAGACTCAGCCTTGAGATACTCCACTTGTTATTGTGATATTTTAACCTGTTTCGTCACCGGTGTGGTTTAGAAAACAATAAAAGAGAAGCGATAGACTCCTACAAGACAGAACGTTTAGATGACGCTACTATTTCTATTCAAGTTATAGGATGGATGGGAAGAATACGCAGTTTTGATTTTTTTTTTTTTATCTATAATGAAGGCTACTTTGTGAATAAGATTTATTGTGAAAAATCTCTTCAATTTTGCTGTGAAAATTCCCTTTCCTTGCGCTCGATTTCACAAGAACTGCATTATGCAACTAGGGAGGTGCAATTTTAAGACGATTACACAATATACATTATTTCTTTTTCTTTTGTAATTTAATCAGTTATTTCTGCACGTCTTTCGTGAAAGTTAAAAATGCTTGTCGCCATATTGACGTCATTTCCAAAGGGCGAAGACGCTATATGTTCTTCTTAGTGTTCAAACCCTGCATATGGGGTACTGAAATTCTAATGTATTTATTGTCTTATTTCCCACATTCGGATCATAATAGTAACGACTATCGTAATACAACGTTTAAAATGGCGGCGTCCTGTCGGTTATAATGAAAAGAACCGAACCTGACTCTCCTAACCTAACCTAACCTAACCTAACCTAACCCTTCCTAACTTATTAAGAGTATATATAAGAATATAAAAATGTTTTTGACTGAAAAAATACAACTTGACGTATTTCAACTTCTCGAGTCGTTACTATCACGTACTTTCCCACGCCAGGGTTAAGGCTATAAAGGCGTTCTCTTCCACCCAACCATGTGCGTCATATATATGAGAAAATTTTACGTTGAATGAAGGTTATTGTTTATTACTTAACTGTACTACCTAATTAAAACTGAACTTAATATAATGGAAGTAATTATATATAAATAAAAAGAATTAACATTAAGTTAATGTGTGGAATTCGAGAAAAAAAAAATTTGAGACATCTAGAAAACATATTCCTGTTCACCATTTGCACGCCTAATTATACACATGAAAATAGGGTGCTTCTTAAAGTGAAGAAAAGAAAAGAGTGGGTATGGTGTTTCGTCTTTAATCCCTGACGATGGAAGTACCACTAAGCTGCATTCGCCCGCTGACGAGTTGTGAAAGACAAAGGGGAACAGAGCTCTTATCTGGTTTGCGAACGCTTTAATACCCATCAAAATCAAATTCCTCATTTGTAAACAGCAAATCTAGGTTTAATGGATTTTAATTAAAATTTATGTTGTTGTTTACATATGTTTACAAATCATAATTTTGAAGATCCGCTAGCATTGACTCTTCTTATCAGGAAATCTGAAGTAAAGACACAAATTACTCTTTCTATTTCATGTGCGCCCATTGGGTACGGTCTTAACTAGACTTAGGACTGATTTTCTTGCAAACGTGCGTAGCTTGCGATTTCCATGAGTAGCCAATTGAAACATATGTTACACGTAGAAGACGCAAAAAAACACATGTTTCAATTGGCTACTTACCCAAATCGCAAACAACGCACGCTTGCAAGAAAACAAGCCCTTATGTCTGCAGAGATGAATAATCACTGAATAATTCGCATATGCAGGACTGTTTTCCTGGTGCCCGTGCATTGTCATTTATAAGCCATATCAATTACATGACGGGACGATAAAGACCCTTTCTAAAGTGTTTGTTGGCATTTTTTTAGTTGGGCGTAGGTGGTGGGGCATTGGATCACTGGCCAGAAGACTCAGGTTCGATTTCCGACCAGGTTAACTTTTCTCCTTCATTTTTTCACAAGTATATTGCTATATTTTGTTACTACTTATGAATAAATGCTACTTTTTTGCTTGTTTTTCATTTTCAACAATTTATCCATGCTTCACAAATATTGTCAAGCGAGCGAAGACGCGTTACTGGTCAGTTTGGGATAACCAAACATTTTACGTGATTTCCCCCTTAAAATACAAGACATCGTTGAAATCATAACTGTCAAAACAACTTCGGAATTATTTCCTGTCGCGAGAGTAGTAGTCTCTGCAGACCCTCGTCGAACTCGAAGCATTATTTCAGATTACAGATTACAGAAATAGATGGAATATTTCGCTTGAAATACATAACCGAAAGTGAAGCCACAATCTCGTTTTAGGAACGCATCGTCACCTTATTGATCTGGGTTGGGTTGTAAGAAAATACTTAAGTGTAAAACCTGACTTAAGTCAGACCATCGAGCTCTACATAATACTGGATTGACTACTTAGCGTTCAAGATAGACGCCAGAGCAAACGTTCAAACTTGTTTGTTCACTTCCAGTCTAATCCAATGTTGACCAAATTTTCAGTTCTAACTCAGTTTTACACGCTTCTTATCGCTGTGCGGCCTGTTTTTTTTATTTAAGTAGTCATTGCAGTAGTTGTATGTAGAGTTCGATGGTCTGCTTAAGACAGATTTTACACTTAAGTATTTTTCTTACAGCCCAGCCCTGGACTTTTTGATTGTGTAAGCAGTTGTAAACAATGAACAAAAATAAATTTTGTTTGTGGTTTATGTAAAATATATTTTGAGAACACACTAAGTCATTTTTAGGTTTTCGATACTTCTCTGATTACGGTAAGATACCAGAAATGTTAAAATTATGTAGTTTTTACTTTTTTATATAAATATTTTTATCTGACCATATTGTGAAGTTGATTTATCATCTTCATAGAATCAATGTTTAAGGATTGTATTGTTTAGAAAATTAATATTGAGGAAAACTGTCGTACCAATTCACTGCCCAGACAGAAATCGTTCAATATATGTGGAATACACACGCGATGTGACCATGTGGTATACTCGATGTTTAATTGTAATAGATTAAATGAATCTCCTTAGAAGATTAATGTAAAATATATGTTGTATGATGAACATCAACGTACCTAATTAAGGAAACATAATGAGATTATTAATTTATTTTTATGTCCTTTAAATACTGAACAATAATAACCAAGAAATACCAACAAAATAATTAGAAAGAGATTAACATTTACCAGTGTATTGCACTCAATGTAGTACCTATTTCCACTAAATTAAACATGTAGCAGTTATCTGTGTCGTACTGATCTTCTCTACAGACTTTACTGAATGTACTGGATAAACAGAACCTATTAAAAGTAACGTGCATATTGTATATTTGAAATAATAGATTATGCAATTTTACCACGCTTCTACACACAATTTACAACTTACAGGTCCGGCAGAACCTCCACTAGAATTTTGAACTCTAATTTTAACCGTTACATTTGTTATGTTCTCCCTATAGATGGAGATATTACTGGCATCTCAGTTCGTACTTCACCATCGATTTTCATTTAAACTGTAAATTTTATCTTGGCATTGGTTATGTTCTTCTCCCTATATATTAAATATCATTCATTGCATGCAGTGTTGTTGTCTTGGACACCATAAATACAGGCCTGTCCCAAAAAAATCTGCGATTATTATCCGGGTAACATCACAGATGTGAAGGTTAAATTTAGAGATTAAATGAAAATTGACGGTTGAGTTCGAACTGAGTTAATATTTCCATACATACGGAGAGATAACAAATGTGAAACTTGCGACTAGAGACAGGATAAAGACCCGAGGCTGAGCCATTCTCGCGCATGCGCATTACTCCTTAAAAATAAATATTACTTCCAACCATGCGCTTCCACTTGCCAATTTGGCGTACGGGTAGCATGTTGGAAAGCTAATCCAAGGAACACGGGTTCGAACCCTACTGCAGTTTTTTAAGTTTTTTTAAAATTAAAATAACTTCTCTTTTATATGTACAGGTATATAAACACATTAGGAAATTTAATAAAATTAGTGAACACACGCATGTGGAGATTAGGTAAGTCAGGTTCGGTATTTTTTTTATTGCACACGCGATTAACTTGTGGTTTCACAAGGTGTCGTTCCTGTCGCTAGTCACAAGTAATGGGAAGGTTAAATTTAGAATTTAAATGAAAATCGATGGTTAAGTACGAACAGACTTGCCAGTTCTCTGCGATCAATTTTTCATTTATTGGAGTGTTGTAGGTTCCTTTTTAGTACATAACATTTCCTTACTGCTTAATTGTTATTTTTTCTACCTTAGTTGCTATTTTTTCCCCTGTTTTGTCATTTTAAAGAGTTGTGTAGAAGAAGGAACCACGGTGGAGGATTTAGAAGAGACCATCCGGTGCAAGACCACGGGAGTCTCTCTTCAGGAGCCAATCAAAGTAGGAAGTATAAGGTGGACTTTCTACACTGAAACACTCCTCCATACAACCCTGACAAGTAACAGCTTGGGAATCGTCGCTTTAGTGTTGTGCTTAGAGCATCAGACAGCCGATCCAGGTGGTCGTGCTCGCTAGTGCGGTAGTCTGACGACCCAAGAATTGTGGGTTCGAATCCCACCTCGGACATGGATGTAATTTTAACTGTGCTGCCAGTAATTAGTGATTCAAGAACAAGTACACACAAGTATCTTACAAGTAAAAACAAATTGAACAAGTAATAATAAGAACCCGCTTAGGGTAAACACATTTAAAAAAGACAGTTGGTTCGAGGACCCGGGTTCGATTCCACGCGGGATGATGTTTTATTTTATTTTGTAAGAAAAATATGTAGTTTATCTTTTTTTATATACACATACACATTTCCAAATTTTCTTAAGTTCAATAAGCATTAGTTAAGTTAGGTCCGGTGTTTTTTGTTGACCACGTAATTCACGGGAAAGATAATAGGTGTCTCTCCCTTCAAATTCTGATGACTACTGCCACCTAATTAATACTTTATACTAGGAACAAGTCGTGTCTCTCTAGATTCTGGCTGTCATCTTTAGGAGTATGGAATGCAATGTTCAATTGTGTCTGAACGCTCAAAGAAAATATTTCCAGCACATGTTGTTCCCCATTTCTCAAACACACTTGTAAGTCATATCAACGTTTCGCTTTTCATTTCGACCTGTCTGGCTAATTAAAGAGTGCAGTTCTCGTTGCCAACTTCAAATGATACATCTTGTAGTTGCACGATTATTAAAGAATAGTAGCGAGTATTCGAAAGAAGCGACCAATGAGCTACATTGATAACATTCTGAAGCTCTCGATTGCATTTCAATGCCGACTTTTCATGTACGTGCTAGGTCCGTGTGTTGCTTGCGATTTGGCTGAATATTCAATTGAAATACCCGAATACGCATTTCCATTGGCTACTTAGCCAAATCATAAATGAAGAACGCGACTAGGACGGACATGGAAAGGCGGCTTTTACGCTAAACGCCAGACACAAGAGGGAAAATTTACGTCTATTTTTTTATTTCTAGTTTTATCCAAAGGAAGGCAAACTTTCATCTCAAACATAATGCTATTACCATAGAGTTAGGAAGAAAATAGAGAGAATATACATGACGTCACATGAAGCCAAATTACGGTTCATCGGCAGCCATCTTGTGTGGTTCCATTAGAGTCCCTCTATACCGAGTACTGTGAGGATTGCCTTTTTCGATAGCAGGATAAGTGCACCTCCGAGAGGCAATACTCGGAAAAGAGGGTCTATAAATATGGGGCCAGTTAATATGGCCGAAATGCCTCATCCCTTCCGTCTCTTGGCTTCATTCATCTCTCCAACAAAACAGCCTAAGGTTCCCTCTATTTATATTCCTAACTCTATGGCTATTACCCTTACTGTCTTTATTCTTGAGGTTATTAACATGAATATGAATGTACGCAAGTAAAGAGTTAAAACATAAATCGTAAAACGGGTCACACAGCGATAACTAGCACACAAAATCTTAGTGGAGACGGAAGTGTGTTAGATGGAAGTTTTACATACATGATCGTGTTCAGTACTTCGTGTTCAGTTACAGTTTTTGCAGTTATTAAAATGCTTCTTCTCGTAATTGTTAATACTCCTTGGAGGCTTTTACACTAATTAAAAGAAAAGCATTATACTATTTTAAAATTCAGTTTATTTAGGCATTATTATTTTTTTGCACTTTAGATTTTGCAAAACTTCATTTCAGCAAACCAAGGTCTAAATACAGACCATAGCAATGCTTAGAATAAAATATTTTCATGAAAAACAGTTAATATAACAACAGAATGTATTGAAATTAACAGAATGGTATATACATACCAGAGAATTACAGTGTATAACATTATTTATAAACTGATATAGTTTTTCATATTCCTATTAAATGATACCTTTAATTTGGTGCTAAGAGATTATAAAACTAACTGTTTCATAATGTTTAAAATTATTTCTAATATTTATTCGAATATAAGAACAAAAATGCGTGAGACAGTTTGAACCACCTTCCATGTTAGATTGATCGATCACCAGTTATCACAATTTTCGCTTTAAACAGTTTTCAGTTAAACATTTGATCGATATGTACTGCTATTTATGCTGTCGTTATCAGAAAGCAACAAAACACAGTAAATAACTTCCTTAAAAATCACAAGGTACAATTTAGTGGCTATATGATAACATATTATATCATAGCGTATATGATAAATATTGTAAATATACTGATATTGCTTTTGCTATAAAATCTCCACTTTTTTCGATTGTCAAGCTTTCCACCGTGAGATTACTGTAACAACAATATTTAATGTCCATTTATTTATTTATCAGCAAATACGTTCTCATCATTCTTACATGAACCTCAGATTCACAACTTTCATAATGTTCTTTTCCATGTTAAGTTACATAAAAAATAGTAATTTTATTGTATACAAACTCCAAATATCTGATAAGACGACTTATGTGAGGTCAAAATGTTACAAACACTATATTTTAACCATGAATCTCGATACGGGAGACGGATCTACTTCTAGTGACCTGAAATTGAAGCCAGCACAAGCTATGATCATCTGGACGGTGAAATTGATTTAAAAAAAAAACAACAACAACTGAACATCACGTTCCGTGCAATACCTTATTGAAAATATTCCAATCTTCCTCCTCTCTTCCTTAGCTAGATCTTCATCCATTCTTTGCTTCCACAACCCAGGCATAGGCCAACCAGTAAGATGCAAGTAAATCCCAATTCATCAGGCAAGATTAATCGAAAACCGGCGTCAAGTTGACCCAGCTGAAGTGTATTGGGGCAGTCGATCCGTCTCCCGTATCTAAATCCATGGTTTTTAACAACATAAAAAAAATGTCTTGTTTTATTGTTTCTCGCGGATAACTATAAGGACTGATTTTCATGGAAGCTTGCGATTTGGGTGAGTAGTCAATTGAAACGCATGTTTTATTGTTAAGGTAAGTGTAACACGTGTTTCAATTGGCTATTCACCCACATCGCAAGCTTCCATGAAAATCAGCCCTAAGTCTCCTTTGTGATGTATTAAAAAAATGAAATTGATTTTCTGGGTTGGTTGCTTTCTTTTACGCGTCATATGTGCAATAAACCGTAGTTCTTAAATGTAGTCATTTGCAAGATAATTTTAAGCTTGAGATTGTGTTTAACGCTAGTTGTTCGGATGTAACCCTTAGGTCAATATTTTTCCTTTTAAATACATGAATAACAGCTTGTATATGTCTTTAATATATTTTATAGAATTAGAAAAAAAAGGCAGATTCAATTTGGTACGTTGATTGTCATCATGTATTTTGAATTGATTTTGCTCTTCAGTTTAAAAACTGTTGGATTCAGGTCAAATGTCACATTTACAAATACAACAGTAATATCGTAACTTATAATTTAAGATTATACAAAATTGATGAACTACATTTTAAAACAATAACATTATACACTATGTAACCCTGAAAAGCACTGGAACAAAACCCGTTAACTTATGAAGTCTTTTAACAGTACAGTATGGACATTTGGCCCAGTGTTCGAAGTGTGGGGGAGGGGCACAAGGGGGCACGCCGTGTCCTTACCTTTTCATTTTGGATTTGGCGTACCTCCTACCTTTTTTTTATTAATGCGAGCTCTTTACCTTTACTTTCAATGGGCCATCGCCGCCACTAGGAGCAAGGGTACCCTTCCTCTTCTCCAAGTGTGCCCTTACCTTCTCTAAACCACTTCGAGCACTGATTTGACCTTGAATTTTCATTGTATTGTCATTTTCGTTTTGGTAAAATACCTTTTGTTTTCATGGAGAAATCTGCGTCTGCGTGAAGTGCCACGTGCCAATGATCTAATTAAACTCTTATTTAGCTTAGAAATCATGCCAATGATTACTGAAACGAATTATGAACATCATTCATCGAAGTCTTTATGAAAGGAAAACCGGTGGATACGAAAGAAAATGTTATGAAGATTGATCAAGATTGAAATATGAATCATGAAATGACTCTTGGAGTACATTAAGAGTTAAATATTAATATTTGAAATCACAAACAAAGCTTTAAAGCAATTCTTACACCAAGACGAAGCTATGGTAACCAAATAATTTGGATGGAACTAAAAGGCATTTAGACAAATTTGTTGAATATCAAGATGTTTATAGTGTATCAATAGTGTTGTTACCGAAACGCGCTCCGTAACCACTTGGGAAGGAGACACCACCGGGCCTACCACCACCACCACCTCCACGTTCACAAACTGTACCTCGTACAAGTTGTTGCACCGGAGCAGTGAGTATTCTAAAGTTAACCCGGTTATTATCAAGAGATCCCAAGAAATAGCTCTGGAATTTGCATGTGAGAACAAAGAGATTTTGTCCACGATTAGGGTCACCAACAACCTTCATACCACTGGGAAACTGAAGAGCCTGATTGTCTCTCTCAACCTCTCCAATATTCTTTATGTTGTAAGGACTCCCGGAATTCCAGCAGGCAAGAGAATTTTGTGATAAGAGCCCGAAGAACAGGACTCCTCTATTGTCCATAGCCATTGCTGCAGATTGAGAAGGTCTTGGTTCAGATACTTTGAATGCCTCGTCTTGCGCGGATGCAGTGGCTTCATTCTGGAGAACGAACGTTGGTACCCAAGACTCACGTACACTGGCCAAGCTATGGAAATAAAGAGTCCTTTTACCGTGCCATGTTGGTGACAGGGTCAGACCTAAAATGCCATCCATCAAGTTAAAAGATTCTCCGGCAATGTTAAATTTACCGTTAAGAGGATACGGATAAAAGTAGTTATGTTGAACTTTCCAGGATCTATTTCTGTTATAATCATATACAATGATAGCAAAACCTGTTACGTCAGCAATGTATGCATAAGTCTGGTCGCAATTATTTTTAACATCAACTACAATTGTGCTAAGAATTGATCTGTCTTTGAGAAGAACGTTATCTGGAAAACGGTATCGCCTAATAACTTGATCCGTAGCTAAATCAAAAATTACCAATTGTACTGGACAAAGCTGTTGTCTTCCGGTTAGAATATTAACGATTCCCGAATCCAAAACCCACAGACGACCACAAGAGTCAACATTTACACGGAAAACGGATGTGATTCCGTTATCACAATTCCCTTGTTTATTTGTCGCCCAATCAGGATACGGTTGAATTCTTGGAGAGACTGCTGTTCCACCAGTATTCAAAGGAATTACTCCAAGTGTGACTGGAATGCCTGCTTTCCATCGTGGAAATGTTACAAATACCCTTCTGCCATTAACGTCAACATCCAATGGTAAACTGTTTCCAGGTACAAATTCGCCATTTTTGATTGCACTGTTTCTAGAAGCTGTATCACCATAGGCAAAATCCATGGTTTTCCAGTTATATTTTTCTTCTAATTTCTGCAAAGCCAAACAGCCTGTTGTTATCAGTAGTATGGTCAACACGCCACATAACTTCATCTTGCTTGATACCTGAAATGAAAAGAGAACATTAATTGTATGTTTGTCAATGTACACCATAAATATTAATAAAAGAATTACACAAAAATGTATAACATATTCGTGTGTATATATAATTACAGACTTTGAACTCAAACCTATTTCCAGCATAATGCTCTTTGGAGAGAGAGCACACAAGGACAAAATGCCGTGGACATGAAAAGTGGGTCATTCCATGCCTTCTCAGATTTCTATGCTTTTTTGTTTATTCCTAGTAACCGTTGAGAACATTTTCTTTTCTTTTTTTTTCTTTCAGATGTCTTAATCACTGGTTTTCTTTCTATGAAAGTTGAAA